>JAODAL010002088.1:0-206721 GCA_025379985.1 Phyllomedusa bahiana | reverse complement strand
AAAATCGTAAAACACTCTGCTCACCCTTTCCCCTACCGTAGATCTTTTTCCCCTTTAAGGGACTTTCCCAAGGGGTACAGTAAGCTGTCCCTCTAAGATCTTGACAATATGTTTTATACTAGATATACTTTTGAAGGGCCTTTTAAAATTTTTGTCAAAAAGGGGAGTTGGTTCATGTGTCATGTATGACATTTAATGGGCACAATCAGAGCCCTCAGATCAAACTGATTAATTACCATTGTACTTTTCAGGGATGTTTTTTGCCATACGCTTTTTACTCAAGAAGCATTTGTTTTAACTATAAGGTATACGATAAAAATTTTGGGGTAGTTTAGGCGGAAAAAGTGGGCTACATCCCTGGTGATCTAAATGTGAAGTGGTTCGTATCACTTTTATTTTAATTTTGGGAAATAGATAAATATATGAACGTTGAATGTTTTATAATTTTTTTTTGGGGATCAAAGTCTTTTCAGTATCCCCTTGTCTTTTTATCAGCCAGAATTAAATAATAAAATTCAGCTTACTCACACACTTAATTGGAGTTATATTTATAATAATGTACAGTAATAATAAATGTATTTCTGAAACACTGCAGGATTTAACTGTAATTAAACACCAGAAAAAAGGGGGACAAATTTTTTTACTCTAAAATATAACTTTTAATAATAGCAAGATAAAAATCAGCATTGCTGAAAAAGACAAAATGAGAATGAAACGACCCACACCTCCTACCAACATTCACACAGGGTGACAAAAGATATATGACCCTGAATTGCCCTAAGTGACTAACACAGCCCCTAGAAACAACAGGTATCGCCTGAAAAAGGATGGGCCCTTTTCGGACCCAACCCTAAAATAATTACCCTAGAGTCCCTTACCAAAAAAGCATAAAGACCCCATAAGGGATATAGGGTAATTTTTTTAGGGGTAGGTCTAAACGGGCCGTCCTTTTTCAGGGGGACTACCCGTTGTTTCTAGGGGCTGTTTTAGTAAACCCAGGGCAATTTAGGGGCATATATCTTTTGCACCCCGTGTGAAAGTTCGTAGGAGGTGTGTGGGCTTTCATCTCATTTTGTTTTTTCGCGAAAGCTGATTTTTATCTTGCATTATTAAAAGTTATTTTTTAGAGTAAAAAAATTTTTCCCCTTTTTTCTGGTGTTTCTTTTTGGATTTATTCGGGGCTTGTGATATTTATTAAATCACAAATTTTGGAATGTAAGGATTTAACTGTATGCAAAGCAACAGTATCATAAGCCTTCCACCGAAAAAACCCCCAAACTTTTCTTCTTGGTGTGTTATCATAGTATTTTTTTGTGCATTCAAAAAATTTAATGCCTTTGCATTCCTTTGTGATCCAAAATACTGCTACCATGTGGTTTGATGACCATATGACACTCTAAGGTATTTACTGTATATATTATGGACCAATAGAGGGGGACTTTACACCTAATCATTTATAATGTAGAGGACAATGTGGCCCATACCACTCACCAGCCAGGGAATGGGGCTTGAGGTAAAATAATGACTCACCACCCACACATTAGTGTACAGTAGAGAGGCATCTGCTCCAATCACAGTCAGCACCCACTTCAAGGCACTGTACAAGTATGTACAGTGTGATGTGGATGGTACCAAGCAGGGGAAAAGAGGGGTTGAAAGAAGCTTTTTCACCCAAACTCTGTCCCCTTTGCCCTGTGCCCGAAGATTGAAGATTGATGTTTATATGTAGTGAGGAAAATAAGCATGTGATACACTGGCCATCTTGCAAGTTTTTCCACCTACAAAGAATGGAGAGGTCTGTAATTTTTATCATAAGTACACTTTAACTGTGAGAGACAGAATCTAAAAAAATCAAGAAAATCACATTGTATGATTTTTAAATAAATAATTAGCATTTTATTGCATGAAATAAGTATTTAATCACCTACCAACCAGTAAGAATTCTGGCTGTTACAGTCCAGTTAGTTTTTCTTTAACCCTGCTGTTCTGTTCAGTTCTACTATACACATATAATATTCCGGTCATTTTTGACTGGGCCTATTAAAGTCTGGATTTTTAACTAATTTAAATGTTTTATTTGAATTTCTTTTGCATTATTATACTGCATGTGAACATGGTTGTTCATAAACAAATGAAAAATGAAATCAAAAACTTAATTTTTATTTTTTTTGTGTGTCATTTACCATGTGAAAGGTTGACAACTGAATTGAACCATTTCTATAAGAACAGCACATAACTATACTGGAAAGGAATCCATCTACAGTATCATAATTTAAAAATGTATGTATGCATAACTCTGCATGGTACAAAAGGACCTAGATACATTGATAAATAGTAGTAGATGAATTATATAGACCAAAATTAGATTATAACTCCTTTATTTTTTTCAAAAAATGGCTGGAGATTAGCATAAAAGGCTATTGGTCTTTTTTGACCGAACAGTACAAGTGTAAAAAAAAACGTGGAGCAAAAAGTAAAAAAGAAAAATAAACTCAAAACTGCTATTAGTTAATACCCCTCCAATGAGGAAAATCAATGAACCACAAGTTTCAGAACCGCATAATGAATATTTTAAAAAATATAAAATTTCAAATTCGGTCATTTTTGACCAAACAGACAGCCCTCTCAGGTTGTGCTGAACCTCTGAACCAGGGCAGCAGAGTTCTTGTCCCAAGGCAAATATATATATATATACACAAATTGCAGGAATTCTCCTACCATTTCATCTTCTGCCTACTAGATCAGAGGTGACTATTGATATGCAACTGCCTCAAACAACTCTCTGGACTGTTAGATGACCATGCACACATGCAAGCTTGATTATTTAGGAATGGTTGATTGTTATCTCTCTATAAAGAGTTTCAATTGGTGGCTGATGATGTGTATATTGTTTGATGAGATATTGTGTTCTGTTAGCTCGTTGCATTTTGCTTCTTGCATTCTGTTTTAGTTATTAGTCGTTAGAGTTCTGTTTTGTCTTAGTTGTCTTTTGGTTATTTTCTGTCCCACAGTCTTACAGTTTATTCTAGTCCTGATGTTTTTTTGGTGGTTCTATGTTGCTTTGGTTAGGGTCAGCCTAGCTGAAGGACATTTGTAGGGATATCCTCAGGGTCAGAATAGGATCAGAGGGTTATGTTGTTAGGGCCATCACTAGGGACAGCTTAGAGACAAAGTTAGGGAAAGCAAGTCATTACAGTCACGTATTTTTTAGTGTCTTTCTTCTAAATTCAAGTCATTTATCCTTCCATCTCTATCCATGATCTTGTCATTGTTCTTTTCGCTGTCCGTTATCCATTGGTAAGTCCCTACATTTATTTTTATTTGCATGCTACCTATCACTTGCATGCAACTGCTGGTTGCATGCAAGTTTTGTTACCATCCGAGTTTGCATCCTGGGATGGTATAGCTACTAGTTTTTTATATGAAAGAATCCTATGTTGACCTAAGTAGTATAGTAGACCTAATAGTTTGCATTTAACAGCCATCTTATTATGAAAGTCAGGGGATAATGTTCAGTTTTTCTGCAGGCTGTAAAATAACATGTTCCCTTTTATACCTGTTTGTTGTGCAAACCCCTAATGGTCAATGTTAAAACTGCAGCATTTTATAATTTTTTGCTACAAAATGCTGTGTCAAAAATTCTATGATAAATAGACACTACAGAAAAAAATAAAGTTTTACAAAAACTGCTTTAACGATATTACTTTAAAGACACAGTAGCCTATGATTAATCTGCCATTTCTGCAGTTTGACAGTTCAATGTGCATCTGTAAATCAGTGCTGCTGTCTTCATAATTAACAATTCATTAGTAATAATGTATTTAGAAATGCCCCAGCTTTTGTGTCTCCTGCTACTTAGAAAATCTGCCATTCATATTTATCAGGAGTTTGGCGAAGAAGTTGTAATTATCTATTTTATGGTTGACTTGTCAGTCAAATTTTATAATTATGTATGCTAATTTGAGTTTAATCACATCATGATAAAATTGTAGACCTATATAAAAAGTCTCATTATATTATGTATTACATTTCTGCATTCGTTCCATATTTCAGCCACTATAAGGATGAATTCACAAAGGTCATATTTGCTGTGAATTTTACCTATAGAGGTAAATTCCACAATGTATTAAAGTACCAGGCAAGTAGATGAGATTTTACAAATCTCATCCTTAAGATGTGAACATTATCAGTATTTTCAAACTAATACCATGCACATTCTGTTGCAGATGTTTTTAAAATTACACCATAGATCTCAACAATTTCGGTGTAACTGGGATGAATCTATAGGAAATCTGACCTGAATGCATTGAGAAATTAGCATAGGAAAACCATACACATGAACCTTTGTATTTTAGGAGGGTAAATGGGAATACTGCATGTACCCTACCAAGGTAATGTCTAACCAATATTGATGTAAGCAGATGGTATATCTGCTTAACAAGTATTACATGTTATAATCTGCAAAATAATATAATCTATGCCCAAAACACAGATATAATTTCTTAATAATTACTAGAACCTATAGACGTCTGTCCAGCAGGCTGTATATATGTATGGTGCATAGTATGGTAGTTAGTGTACACGGCCACATTCTGTAACAGACCTTATGTATGGAACCATTATGGTAGACATTATATATGTAGTGCCCCAGAACACGGGTACTTTGGACTGTAGACATTTAGAGCTACATGTATGAAATTTGGCATTTAAACGACAAATTTCTTGCGCATTATAGTAGCACAGAATGCACCTGATTTATGACCCCACTCTACAGCGGGTCATAAATCAGGGGTATTCTCGCACACAACATTTCTGGCTTAGGTATACCACTTTGAAAGTGGTTTACCTGTTCCAGCAGTAATGCATCTAGAATTGCCGTAGTGAAGCTATAAATCTATAGCTTCGTACAGTTCTAGTGCAGCCCGCCTCCCGCACGCCCCTCAAAATCAGGCGCATTACAAAGTGCCGCTTGCGCTCTGTAATGCGACTGATAATGGCGTTTGGGAGGCTTTTCATTAATGCAAACGGGGCTGCGCCTCATTTTGGGCTGAAAATACACCAGACTTCTGGTGCAGCCCAATATATACATGTTCCCCTTACTCTATTGCTACTATGCAAAGCCATCAACACCTTACTTTCTTGGTATAATGGTTTATACTGTTATGTACTTCTTTACTGTTCTATTTACTATAATATGTTCTGTTTAGGTGCACTATCATCTACACTGTGGGAAAGTTTAATACATAGCTAGCTAATACTGAAAGACTCTGAGACATAAACTATGGACTGAGAAGTTGGTAACTTTTCACTTTGCTAGAAGATGCATATTTGAGTTTTGGAGGGAAAAACTTAGACAGTGACCTGTGTACCACCTGTAAAAGATGCTGAGTAAATCCTATAGGCCAGAATTGTAACAATGTTGTTGTAAAGGTTGTGTTTCTTTACTCCACCCTTCCCAGTAGAAGATTCTAGAAAAGGCTAGCAATCAGAGCCTTTACGTATTCTGCAGATAGAGACCAGTGATTAGCAGAAGAGACTCTGCCAAAATGCCTGTTTGACCAGAAGAAGATTCTGAAAATACCAAGCCACAGACCATTGGTCACCAGCCCTTTGGCCCGGAATCCAGCCAGAAGACTGAGCCACAGACCCTGATACACCAATATGTTAGCTAGCATACCAGCCTTCTGAGCTAGAGAGGGACAGATATTCCAGGCCATTTCTTGAGCACAGAGTCTTTGTCTACCAGGATGGAAACTCAAGAAGCTGCTCAGGCTAGGTTCACACGGTGTATTTGCAGGGCGTAATTACGCCGTGTGGTTGGGGGCGGGGCGAGAGCGGGGGCGGGGGGCCGGCACCTCGCCGGCCCATAGACTTGTATTACCAGCGGCGCGTATACGCCGCTAGTAGTTCACATGTCAATTATCTCCCCGTCCGGCGGATTCGTCGAGCGGGAGGGGAGCGTAATCCATATTCTCTATGAGAACTGTGGATTACCGTAATGACTGGGACGTTTTCAGCCCGTAATTTGCGCACTCCGGCACGTAATTACGAACTGAAATACGTCCAGTTTTAAGCCGTGTGAACATGGCCTCAGGGTCTTGCCTGTATTGTGTTGCAATTGAGTTCCTCCATTAAAGAAGTGCACTGGTTTACTGCAGACCCCTAACTCTCTGGACTTATTTTCCATTCCCATTCACGCCTTACCAACTCTTTCAGAGAGCAGTAACACGTGGTGACACCTCAACAGTGTCCAGGGAATCCAGCATAGAGTTCGAACAACCCCAAGCCCGGGCATTGCAATTATAGGTGCATTTTCTAGCAAACAGTACAGGACAATGGGTTTAAATCTACGAATAATGGTGACATTTTTTTGAAGGAACTTTTACATTTACTCTTCGGTATAAATTATATGTTTATGATATCTCTATTCTGCAGATTGGTACAATGCCCTTACCCTGCAATGTCTGTTTACATGCATTTGGAATAAAGAGTACTTTTTATAAGGAGTGTAGAATCCCACCATCGTTTGTTCTCTACAATTCCGGTAATACCAAATGTGTTTCATGTTTCATGATACAGTAATACTTTAAAAAAAATAAAAACATGCTCTAGTTTTTAACTTTTTGGATTTATTAAGTATGGACTTAGTGAGTGCTCATTTTTTGTGGGCTGAAGTGTAGTTTTTATTGGTACCATTTTGAGATACATTTAACTTTTTGATCACTTTTTATTTAAATTTTCTGTGAAATTAACAAAAAAACAAAATGTTGCCATTTGGAATTTTTTTCTTCTACAGTGTTCAACGTACAGGACAACAGACGTCATATTTTAATAAATTTGACTTTTACGGATGTGATGATACCAATTACGTGTAACTTTTTTATTTCTTTAGGGTGGTGTTTTTAATATTTTTTGGTACTTTTTATTTTTAAAACTTTTTTCTTATTTTTACACTTGTACATTTAGTTCCCATAGGGTATTTGACCATTATGGGGCTCAGCCACTTTTATCTTCTTCTGCATCACTTACTAACATGGCAGCCACGAAACATGGCAGCTGCTTGGCACCCCATTGTTTCAGGGGAGCGGGCATACTTGCCAACCCTCCCAGGTTAGGCGGGAGGATCCTGCAAATGGGGGTCCCCTCCTGTCCCCCCAGAAGGGTCAGCAAAACCTCCCGCAGCTGCCGCAGGTTCTCTGTAGAAGACGCAGCATTAGTCAGTGTATGTGTTTGAGTGTGTGGGGGAAGTGGTTTTGTGTTTGTGTGGGTGGGGGTGGGGTGTGTGTATTTGAGTGTGTATGGGAGGAGTGTGTGTATTGAGTGTGCAAGGGAGGGTGTGTCGCAGAGGACAGGAGATTGGCAACAGGGGGAACAGTTTGCTCTCTGCTCTGTGTCTCCTGTCCCTTGAGGTCTGTCTCCTGCGGCTGCAGGGTCTGCGCTCTGTCTCTGGGAGTTGCAGGTGGCAGGAGACAGGTCTCAGGGGAAAGACTGTGGAAATTTCTTATGGAAATAGCATATTCAACATCCAGGAAAGCTGGGTGACACTCCATCTCCCAAAAGTGGCACCCATTATTCCTGTCATGTACAGCTGGATGTTACCTGTGGGTGATGGGTGTCATCCAACTTTCCTGGATTCTGGTTAGGCTATCCAGCCTATACAGTATGTTTGTTTGTGTGTAATGTTTGTCTACTTACAGGTTCCCATTTACACTACTTTGAATTCAGTGGATTACGTCGGCTCAACCTTGGATCTATTTTTTTCAAATAAAATTGTTAAAAAGGGTTGTAGTTGGGGAGTGTTTATTTAAATAAAAGTTTTTTTGTGTAATTTGTGTGTGTGGGGTTTTTTTTCCATATAATTTCAATGATAGTAATGGAGGTGTCTGATAAACACCTCTTCATTACTACCGCTTGGGCTTGCTGTCAGCCAGTGGTGTTTCTTGTTGTCCAAGGCTGACACTGATCCCATGTCACTATTACCCCTGTACCCAATGCACCAGGGGTACTAGGAAGAGCCGATAACCATCAGAAGGTGACCCACTAATGTAATGTTCCGCTTCTGGAGCAGCTGGACCAGTATCGATGGTTCTTCCCATTCGGATAGTATCAGAGTACAGCTGTCAGTTTTACCTTGGCTGGTTATGGAAAATGGGTGGAACCCCTCGTCGTTTTTTTCCCCTGAAATGTATTTATTTAATGAGAATCTAACCATGGGCATCCACTGTAATGATTATAGTAGTCTTTTAAATAAACAAAGTGGTATCCCTCCATTTTCCATAACCAGTCAAGGTAAAACCAACAGCTGCAGCCTGATAGCATCAGAATGAGTAGGCCATTAACACTGGTCTTTTCCCATTCTTAAAAATACCAATCCACAGCCGCCCCAGAAGTGGACCATCACATTAGAGCAGGCATCCTTAAACTGAGGCTCTCCAGCTGTTGGGAAACTACAACTCCCATCATTCCCACTATTATAGATTATATAAATGCATGATGGGAGTTGTAGTTTCCCAGCAGCTGGAGGGCCGCAGTTTGAGGATGCCTGCATTAGAGAGTCCTCTTCTGGTGGTCACCTTGCTCTTCCCTGGTGTGTTGGGTACTGGGGTAATAGTGACACGGGTTGATGTCAGCCTAGGGGTGACAAACATTTCTGCTGGCTGACACCAAGCTCCAGCGATCTGTCACATACCTCCATTACTAAAACTGAAATTACATGGAAAAAAAACAGACCCAAATTGCACAAAAAAAACTTTTATTTAAATAATCACTCCCTGACATCAGCCCATTCTGACATAGTCCAAAGGAGAAAACTGTATAAATATAAGAACATTAAAAAAACACATGACAGTTCTAAACTCCATCTACTGCACACACTGAAGATCACTCCTGCAGATGATCTTCTGTGGGTGCAGGGTATGGGGGCTCAACCTACACAATGTGATTCTGGGGGGTACAGACACAGCTGCTGCACAATATCCAGGGGGGTGGTCCTGTGCCCCCCTCCCTCAATGAGATTGTAAGCTATGATCTGTACTCATCTCTTCCACCATTCCCCACCAGTTTGTTATGCATCCTAGTGCCAACACAAAATGCAACCCCCCATCACCTCATAACCTCTTACCTAATACTCCAGAATCCTCTCACCTCCACTTATTACTCCACCTATAACCCATAACCGTCCTACTTATGACCTTATAGTCCTCCCACCTCCACCTATCACTCCATCCCACCTATCAACCCATAACCTTTCCACCTGCACCCATCACCTCATAAAATCCCCACCTTTCATGTGGAGTTTGTACAGAAGTGGCCACAGGTAGGGAAGGGCTGAAAAAAATAGATTTATAAAATGTTTGTGTGGTAAATTTTGCAAGGACGAGTCGTGGCCGGGAGAAAACATTATTTCAGTCTGGAAAGGATGGAGAAGAAAAAGGAAAAATAAAAATTCCAGTCATCAAAGATGTCTTCGGTGAGTCTCTAGATGTAACTGGACTGTACTCACTTAACATCTGCAGAGCCTGTGTAGACTGGTTTCTACCATTATATAATCACTGTATGGTGGTAATATACGATCTGCAGAACCTGTGTACACTGATACCTACCACTATATAATCACTGTATTGTGGAAATCTTGGTAGTAGTGTAATGGTTTAGGTTCAGGCACAGTTTGACAAAATCTCCCACCTCTCCTGGAGGCTGAATAGGCTATCCAGCATCCAAGAAAACTAGGCGACATCAAAACCCTAAATTATCTTTCTTCCAGAGCCGTTATACAGTTCGGTTGATTGGGTGTGACTTTTTGCAAAGGCGGTGTGGTTCAACAAAAAGAGGGCATGGTCATGCCAATTTTTGGGGCGGTGCACTAAAATCACTGCAGCTTTAGATCTCCCTGATGGCCACTTTTGAAAGTTGGCAAGTATGGGAGGGGACGATCAGGAGGAGGAACAATGAGCAGCATAATTCCTCCTTCATTCAGAAGTAGGGTTTAAAAACAGAGTTTGGATCTGGCTCCAATTTCTGCTGTTAGCGGTGAGTGTCATTTGTAACAATAAACTGGCACTGGCCACCTATATAACAAGCTCAGCGAGTGAGCCTGTGACATTGCTCGTTACTAGTGATGAGCGTTTACGTCGACTATCGTCACGGGTCGTAGTCATACCCCGCCATTATCAAACGTTTTCCGATAAACAAAATGATTATCGGCGATGACCATTAAAGCCCAGGGGAGAGAACAACACCTTCCCCCTACACCCAAGCGGGGCGGAAAAGGGCTGGAATTAAATCCACAACATAAAATGGATACTGTTTACATTTTAGGAACACACTTGGTTTAAAAAAGCCACAAAAAAAAAAGTCACAGACCATTCACTACCCGTCTTGTCCCACGCATACCCTTAAAACCTGCAGACCCCAGATTAAAAAGTCCCAGAAGACAGTTTTATTTAACCTATTTTACTTAATGGACATTGATTATCCATGTCCTGGCCACAGCATGACCCCCGAACCTGCATGCCCCCCAGATTAAAAAGGGCCGGAAAAAGGAGTCTTTAAACCACCTTTTTTGTTTCCTGGAATAGACTATCCTGCCCGGGGCCCAGCATGACCCCCAAACCTGAATGCCCCCCAGATTAAAAACTCCCGGAAAAAGGGTCTTTCAACCACCTTTTTAGTTGAAGGACTTGACAACCCCCGGGGCCCCCGGCCCAAACCCAAACCCAAGATTAAAAAGGCCGGAAAAAGGAGTCCACCACACACTGAAAAGACATCTCTGCCACACAAGTTAACGCGCCCCAAGATTAAAGGGGGTTGAAAGAATCCCCCGGACTTTTTACCCCAATTTTAAAATTTTGTCCCACATTATCCCATTAAACATGTTGACCCAATTTTAAAAAAGTGAAAAAAAAGGAACTTTTAAAATTTTAGTTTATGGACATTAAACACCCGCCCCACACAAAGCCCCAAAACCCCGCAACCCACAGATTAAAAAGTGCTAAAAAAAAAGGATTTTTTTAAAAACCACCAAGTAAAAAACTTTTATTATACCCCCCTAACCTACACTTTTTTTCAACCTTTTTGACCCCGTGTACAACAAAAATTTTGTTCACTATTTTGTACACCCGTTTTTTGGGGTTTTTATTGTATTAAATGGTTGTGTTAAGGGATTGCCACAAGGGGGACCAAAAAAATTTTCTTTTTCCTTTAACATGTCCCCCCACCTTTTTCTACACACAAAACCCCTTGACCCCCACTTTTAAAACAAAGTTGTTAAAACCACATTTTAAATAACCCTGTGTTGCCAAAATTTTTACGCAACATCCCCCCAAAAAACAAAACAGACCCCATTTTAAAAGTGAAAACCAAATTTGGGAAAACCCAAAATTTTTTTAAATAGGTTTGGTATTGTGTTTAAAGGTGACAAAAATTTAAAAAAAATTTTCCAAATGACGTAAAAATTGGGGGGTGTTAAACCACACCCAAAACCATTTTTAATTTACTACGAAAATGACCAAAAAAATTAAAATTGTTTACCATTAAAAATTTTAAAAAACCACAAAGCCACATTTTGCCAAAGGCCCATGATTAAAGCGTATTTTAACAGCAAAAGACCAAAACCAAACAATGGAAAAAATTTAAAAAAAAAGGGGAAAATGGAAACTTTTTTTAAAAAACTTGGGGTGTTTTTACAGTTCCCACCAAACCACAAAATAATTTTGGGAACTAAAAAAAGCAGTAAGTGTTTTTAAAAAAAAAAAATTTTTAAGGTTTTTTTTTGGAAAAGGAATTGATTTTTTGAAGGAAATTTAAGGTGAGGAAAATTTGGGGAAAATATAAGGTTTTGGGTGATTAATGGAAAGAAAAGTTAAATTTATTGGGAAGGGGATTTTTGTTGTAAGGGGAAAGTGTGTGAAGGGGTGGGAGAAATTTGTGGGGGGGGGAAAATTAGGGTGGGAGGAGGGGGTTCACCTTTTTTGGAACCAAACAGGGCCGGAAACCTTTTTAAAAACACGGTTGGCCCGTACGTCACCAAACAAGCGATTTGTTGGATGGCCCTGCAACAGCGGGGGGGGGGGGGAAAAAAATTTCCCCATCACCATTGGTTTCCCACAGTTAGGCACCACTTGGCCCACGTGCAGGGAATTGCCCCAAACCCACAAAAACCAAGAAAAGGCAACAATTTTCGGGACACAGAAGGTTTATTTTTGATTTTATCTTATTTGGGTTAAGGAAACGGGGGTTTTTTTTTGCCCCAAATAAGGACCCCCCATAAAAAAATTTTTGGATGGGGGGGGTTGTTGGGGGAAATGGGCACGCACCATTAGAGATGGACACCAACCGGGTGGGGGGGAAACACCCAAAAATCTTTATTTCCCCCCCCGCCCAAATCACCCAAATGCCAAGGGGGGGGGATTCCAAAAAACCGGGTGGAAATTTTGTTTGGGAAGTTTTAAAAATATTTAAAAGATGTAGAGTTTGAGGGGGAAGTGGAGAAAGAATAAAGAGATAAAAAGTGAAATTGGGTTTGGGATTGAAAGAGAAAAAGGGGTAGGTTTGATTGTGTTGTTTTGGGGGTTGGGAAGGGGGGTTTTGAGGTAAATTTTTTTTAGAATAAGATAAAAAGAAGGAAAGGTTTTGTTGTTGTTTTTGGGGGTGGCTTTTTAAAACGGGGGGGGAAAAAGGGGGGTGAGAGTTTTATGTATAGGTGACTAAAGAGGTATGTGTTGAGGAGTGTTTGTATGGTAATGGCATTGCGCTGTCCCACAAGCTGGAGCTGGGGAGGGGAAATTCCGCGTGTTGCCAACGTCAAAAAAAACGGTTGACGGGGGGCCGGCTGACGCTGAAACGCCCCGGGCGGGACAAAGCAGGGGCACACGGGGGAAAGTGCAAACTCAACCTCGACCCTTTCCCGCAGGCATCCGACCCGGGTAGCACTTTAAAATTTTTCTGGACGAAAGGGTTCATGACAGTCCAGAAAGGGGGATTGCTCCAGCCTACCGTTTTTTTAAAGGGGCCAGCAGTTTTCGACCGTTATCGCACCCACCTTCCCGGGCAAAAGGTTTTCTTGCACCCACCCAGCGATGGGGTCTCTTGCGGAGACCGCCCACACTCCTGACCTGTGGTGGATGGTCTCCAAGACAGATTATTTAAACCCGGGCCCTGGTTTCTCTGGGCATGGATGCCACCAAGGGGCCCCAGGGTAAAGAACCCGCCCACCCCCGCGGTTTTGAAGAGCGTGCGCCCACCGAAAACCACCCTCCCCACCAGAGACTCCACCCAGTCACCCATTTACTTCAAGAGATATAGGGCCCTTTGGGCCCTGCTTACTAGTCCATGTGTCGGTGGGCAAGGACTTTTCCAAAACAGAGCAACAACCGCTTTAAATTTTTGTGACCGTGGCTGGCCCGGGGAGGGGAAACTTTTTGGGAAAGAAATCCCCTCCTCTGGGATTGGGGGGGCAAAGGCCAGGGCGTCGGAAACCCATCTGTTCCACCGCGGGAAAAGGGAAAATTTTCCCGGGGAAAAGCCCCCGGCCTGTTTCTTCTGCTCCAAACCTTTAATACAGAAGGGTGGCTGCTAGACTGGGCCCCTGTACGGCGGGAGGTCTCAAATGGTGGAAGGAGAATGGGTAGGATGGGTCTCTGGGGGGTGTGGTGGTACCGGGGGGGCGGTGGAGGGTAAGGGAGGTTGATTCCCTGATCATGACTCTGAAGACTGGGCACTGAGGAACCTTGGTGGGGGCGGGGGAGGCGGAGACAGAGGGTTGGGGACATGGTTGGAAGCCCGGCATCCGGGGTGGCCTTTTTTGGCCAAATGTTCCCCCCATTTCAAACCCCTCCATTCCCTCTTTTAAAAGCATTTGGGGTGGGTTAAAAACCCAAGAAAACTTTCCCCTTTCTGAGCGTTTTTTGGCAAAAGGGGGGCATAGACATCCTCAGTGAATCAGAGGGTTTAGAGGTCTGGACCTTTTCGACAGTGATAAAACGAGGAGCGGTGTTTTGCTGATCGTGGTGTAGAATCATCTCATGGACTTTTTGCGACCGCCCTCTCTTTTTTGAGGCGGGAGCCCTACACACTACCCCCCTCGTCCCTTTTCCTCGTTTCCCGTGAGAACGCTCACAAGCAAATTCTACTGAAAAGACCACGTTGGATCCCAATGTTGTCATCATCTCATCAACACAGGGGACTTCGTTCCTGACATTCTGATCCCGGAGCTGCAGACAACAAGAGGCACTGCAAGCGTTGCCCACCCCCCCGGGGTTTTGACGATTGACCGGGTTCCTTCTCCTCCTCTATGGGGATCAGTAACTGGGGGTCAGAGCAAGACAAAATCATCCTCTTTGGCCTCTTGATCTTTGGGAAAAGCCTTCTGACCCCAAACGCATTTTTTCATCAAAGAGGTCTTCAGAAAAAGGATTACCACAGTGGGGGTACAAGAGTTGAATTTGGGCTGCCTTTTCTTTATGTTGGACCCGGGTGCTGATGATGCGAGATACATTTTTGGGGGGGGATGACTGGGAGGACGAGGGGGTAAGTGCTGGATGCAGGTTTCATTAAACCACTGAAGAACAATGGGGACGCTGTTCGTTACGAGATTCACAGGCCCTGACCCACGATGACAGGCCTGACGGTCCTGCCAACCGATACCGCTGGGTTCGGTTGTCGCCAGATGGGAGGAGCACCTTCTCTATACCTTAAACCCCAGTCCGACAACCCTTTTTTGCTCGCTTACCACCTGCATTTCGCTCCGTTCAGAAAGAAAAAAATTTAAAAAGTGTGGAAGAGTTTTTTACAGTCTCTTATTAAAAGACGGGAAATCACAGCATTTTAAATCCCCTAATTTTTTACAGCCCAAATGGATTAAAATGAAATGTTTTTTTAGCGAATCCGTGAAAGTGGTCTGGTGAAAGAACCGTAAGACAAAAACACGTGTTCTTCCTCCAGGGATTTACAAAATCCCCGTAGGACTGGGGGAATTTATAGTTTTCAAAAAACTAATTCAAATGCGCTTTTGCACCAAACTGGATACCAACGCAATAAAAAATATTCGAAGTTACCGGGGAGAAATTCGTTTTTTTTCAGCAATGACAAAAGAGAACAGTTGCTAGAAAAATTTTTCTACAGATTGTCTACAAAGTGGCTATTTGAAAAAAACTAGGGCCCACCACGTGCAATACACTATTTAAAAGTTTTATGGATAACAAACGGGGGGTTTTTGCACCAATGAAATCACCCAACAGAACTACAAAATTTCTTATTCAAATTTAAGTACAAAATGGCCTATGAACAAAAATGGGGCCCCCCAAAGAAAAAAAAAAAAAACCTATTTGAAATTAACGGATAATAAAAGGGGGTTTTTTCACCCCAAAATACCCGCAAAATACTAGCAAATTTCTGTATCCTAATGTAAGTCAAGGGGGGTCTTTGGGCAAAAAAGGCCTGTGCCAAAGTGAAAAAAACGTAATTTAAATTTTGTACTGATGATAAAAGGTGGTTTTTTTCACCTATAAATACAACAGCAAAATTTCAGCAAATTTTTGTATGGTAACATAAGTCAAGATGGGGCTTTCAATAAAAATGGCCCCGCCCAAAGTGAAAAAAACTAATTAAAATTGGTAGGATAAAAAAAGGGGTTTTTGCACCTATGAGATACACCGCGGGTTTACTTGAAAAATTTTATCCTATTGAAAAAAACAAAGGGGTTCTTTGAAACAAAACCCGGCGCACAAAAGTGAAAAAAAAACCTAATTAAATCGTGTACGGATAATAAAAGGGGTTTTGCCCTATCAAAAAACCTCGTTTCTAGAAAAGTTCTGTATCCTAAATAAATACAGGTCACAAAATACAAGGGGACATTTCACCAAAAACGGCCAAAAATGGTAATAAAAAGCCATTTCAATCCGGTTTAAAGCAGTCTGGACTGCTAATATACATCTCCTTTCAAAAGCCTGCCTGCCCGTCTGTCGGGGTACCCCCCCCCCCACCCCACAGCTGTACAGCGCTAGATGCTTCCAAAGCCCAACCCCAAATAACTAAAACTGGAATTCTTTAATCTACCATTTCAAAAGTTCACAGCTAAAAAAAGCATAGTTGTCTGTTTTGAACAAAGTAACTGTACGCTGAAAACTGTATTGAGAAAAAAAGCTAAACCAAAAAGCCTGCCTTAGAACAATAAACACTGTGCTGAACAGGGAAGGGTGTTCTATGTAAAACGGCATAGATTTTTTCCAGCCAATCACAACCATCCTTCACAGTCATGAGGGCGCCCCCAGTTCACCCCCGCTTATTCTGTAACTGATTTTTCTGCCGCCAAAATGACAGGAATCGCCGAAAATGGCCAATATTAATAGATTTTCGCAGATTCTCACATAATTATCGCGTGATCGGAAAATTCCGTCAACAAAAAAGTGCCAATTTTCAACTTTGTTGATTATAATCGCTCAACACTACTTGTTACCAACAATAGCACGTATCAATACGTCCATTGTCGGTACAGGGTTAATTTTTATTATGGCATTAAGAAAAGCTGCATGAACCTACAACCGGACGGTGGAGGTTTGTGTTTGGGGATGAATGGGTATACCTACTGTAGGGGTGAGAAACATAAAGCCATGTGCTCGATGTCTTAGAGTACGCAAGGAAGTGCCGGGAGCTTCAGAGACCAGCGCATGTGCAGCAGCAGATCTCGCTCAAGCTGTTCCTCCCTATTATGCTTATGCACATGTACTGATCTCTGCAGCTCCTGGCACTGGTTTGCTGACCCGGGACATCAAGAACATCAGTACCAGCTCTAGTCTATGCCATTTCTGTCCTGATATGCTGTACTTGGGGGGAGAAAAAGCATGAACATTATAACATGGGGCAGGGGCGTTGCTAGAGTCCCAAAACATCCGGGGCTCGGGCCCTCTGTGTTAAGTTTTGCTCAGGAGGGCTGCATTTACACAGCATTTTTCACGCCCCATTGTGAACTGCGGCACGGATTTCTACAGAGAAAAAACTTTAGCCAGCGCGTCCCTCTGAAGCTCTCACTCATATTTATTCTTCCCAGAAAAGGGAATCCTAGCTCTCAGTGAGCTATGAATTACCATAATGTCGGCCCATATGTCAGGTGTATTGAAGCGCAATTACGCACCGAATTACGGACTGACATTACGTAGTGTGAACATACACAGCGTATTTGTGGGGCATAACTGTGCTGTAATGTGCCCAAAGTGCACCCCACAAATACAGTAACATCATAGCGGTGAGTGCTAGGATTAGCTGTTGTTTTCCCTGGCACATAGAACCCGCCTGTAAAAATAAGGGACATGCCACTTCTTTCAGGGGGAAAAGTGAAAGTGGATGAGAGGTGGCCAGAGCGTTGCTGAAATTACCTGCTGGGGAGCACGTACTTCCAACAGCAGGAGTATAACGGTGCGCACAGGTACGGGCCACTATACGCTGTGTGAACATACCCTTAGGGCATGTTCACATGGCGTACTGCCACATGTACTCTACACGCCTCAGTACTCTGTGGGAGTGGAAGTGCGTACTGTTCAGGGGGCTGGCCCCATTCACTACCATCATCAGTGGCGCGTAAGCGCCACAAAGAAATGACCTGTCACTTCTCTTCCTGGACATATGATAAGACCATATTGTATGCCCAGGGAGACACTTTCAACTTATTATAGGCTTGCACACTGGTTGCGGTTTGGCAGCGGCATAGGCAGGTCCCCACCTGCTAAATGCCCATATATCGTTTCACAATTATGCCGTCTGCTCACAGGATATCTTTATCCAATAATATTTATTTAATATCTATTTAAGCAGTAACACTTGGAGTGTAATATTGCAACTTTCTTTCAAAGACAAAAGTCTAAATGACACATGTTTCAAAAACCTGCAATCCACGATAAAGTCCTGAGTGTCGGATCCCGAGTCCAGACGAAGTCATACGGACGCCGGTATCTCGTGCTCTCGGTACCTCAGTGTCTCTCAATGCTATACGGAGCTGACCTGCACAGAGCTGACCTGCCAACAGCTGGCTGCTGATTCGTCCACGTACTTCACACGTGGTCACGCGACGTTTCGGGGGTCACGCCCCCTTTCTCGAGCGTGAAGGTAAGACCTGACTGATCACCTTATATATCATTGCCTATCTAAAACATACACAAAAAATATATACAACAAACATTTATATAACACTCATTTAAAAACATGATCTATCATTTACATAGTTTACGGCTCAATGAGGAATGCCAGTGGAAAGTTTATATATAATCCAATAGCGTGGTAGCGATAAGTCCATGCTTCACTTACTGATTGAGGCTAGATTTAGTTTAATGATAAAAATTAGAAATAGAAATTAAGAACTAATCAGATAAAAAATATTATCAATAAAAGATTGGTTACCCTGCCGTAAACTATGTAAATGATAGATCATCTTTTTAAATGAGTGTTATATAAATGTTTTTTTGTATATATTTTTTGGTGTAGTTTTATAAGGCAATGATAAAAAAGGTGTACAGTCAGGTCTTACCTTCAGCTTGGAAAGGGGGGTGCCCCCGAAACTCGCGTGAACCCGTTTGAAGACGGGGAGAATCAGACCCAAGCTGTTGGGGGTCAGCTCTGTGCAGGTCAGTCCGTATAGCATTGAGAACAAAGGTACCGAGAGCACGAGATACCGGCATCCTTATACTTCGCTGGATCGGGATCCAACACTCGGGACTTTACGTGGATTGCAGGTTTTTGAAACGTGTTTTTTTAGACTTTTTTTTTTTGAAAGAAAGTTGAAAAATTTTTACACTCCAGTTTTACTGCAAAAAATAGTATTAAATAAAATTTTTTGGATAAAGATATCTGTGAGCAACGCATAATTGTGAAACAATATCCCCCAGGGAGAAGACATAATTCATAGCTCTCTATGAAGCTATGATTTCCAAATTGGGGGGCACTGTCAGACGTTTGAAGTGAAAAAAAGGGGGCAAAAGACCCTGTAATTTCGCCGTGTAAACATACCCTTAGTCGGCTGCAGCAGCTAAAAACAAAGACAACCCCTGACAAAAACGGGGTTAAAAAAATTAATTTAAAATAATTAAACATCAGGTTGTAGTTTACATCTCTACGGAACATCAGGCGGTTATGTATTAGTGACGTGGAAGGGGCGATATTGTGAAAATGCGTTAACACATGTACACACATATATTACACACACAATACGCATACAATGTATAACATAACACCATGTATACATATACACACCTATACACACCCTAATACATACACAAGCACATATAACACACACACGTTACACAACAACATGTATACCACATATTACACTGTGAAGAGTGTCTGGACTGTCCTAAGGGAGAAAAATTCTGCCCAAGTACCTTAGTCTCCCTAGCAACAACCCAAAAAACAAGAGTCAGAATCAAAAGTCCTATGTATAGGGTTTAGTAAAACCCATTTGAAGGGCTGGTTTGCTGGAGTGGGGATAGCGAGGGTGGGCCCCACTCCACCTGGACAGGCCGGGTTCTTGGGTTTGCCTGATTAAGTCTAGGTTTTGTGTCTGCCTCATAAAAGGCAGGAGCTGCAGACCCCACACTCTCTCACCCTGGGACAGGTTAACTGCTACAAACCTGTGGGAGCCCCTACTTGTGGTACAGTAATATTGTTGTGTTTAGTGACTGGTATTAGGACGGCACTGTGATAGAGAGGAAATTCCTAATGTTTAGTTAGAGCCGGACAGGCATAGTATTTTTTTTTTGTTTTATTTTATGTACCACATGATAAACAATAAAACTGTCTGCGGCCAGTTTTAAACGAACTTTCCTTGTCATTTGGACTTCTGTGCCCGTCTACCCAGGAGACGACCAACCCGCTACCTAATCCCCTACAAAACACATATGTATACACATACACACACATGTATAAACATACACACATGTAAATACATACACACACATATATATGCAGAGACATATATACATTCAGTTCACATTCATGTTGTTTCACTCCTATTATACTATTTATCACTGGTCTCTGCAGTGAGGCTACTCACTCACTTGAGACCTTCATGATACGGGCACCTGTGAGAGCTTCTGCTGACTCCATAACGAAATCACTGTAGCTGCAGCAGAAGATGGTGTGAGACCGGGAGCACAGCAGGGGGTGAAGCCTCGCACTCTGTGTGAGGCTGAACTTCCTGACTTTTGTGCTGAATGTGGCTGCAGCGCACAGTCAGGAATGTCACTGACAGGCGCCCCCTCATAAGCCCCCGACACCCCGGGCAGTTGCCCTCCCTCCCTGCAGGCTTTTAAGTACAACCCTGAGCTGTATGTGTGTCTAGAGGACGCACATACAGCTGAACAGATCGTCGGCTCTCCAGGCACACAGCAGCTGAATGGAGCCTGACGTTCTGAGGTTTGGGGCACAGGCAGGTTTATTCGGGGCTTGTGCCCCGAACAAAACTTCCTAGCGACGCCCCTGACATGGGGGGAATGCAGACTCTGGCATATTGTCAGAGATGTTCCTACCCTGATATGCTACTCCATATCGTTGGAGACTTGGACATCACAGCACAGGGGGAATGGAGACTCAGAAGCATTGCATCTAAACTTGGGAAGGTCCAGAACTTCAGGGGCAGCTCTAGTGCAAGCTGTTTCTACCTAATATGTTACTACATGTTTGGAGAGGCATGGATATCACAACAATAGGGAACAGAGACGCAGGTGCATTGCATGTAAGCTTGGGGGAAGGGTGGGGAACATCCAGCACTTCAGTTACAACTTTTATCCATCATTTTTCTCCCCCAATGTGCTGTAGCAGGGAACGATGAGATTTGCTGCTGATGTATTCATCTGTTAAGCAATATGCATCTGCTCTTGTGCTGAAACACATAGTACTCCTATAGATTTTATTACTCTAAATGTGGTTGTTAATAAACTAAAATTTTAATTTAAAGTACTACAGCACCACTGATTCCTACCTGTAGCGGGTCCTGATCAGAAGTTAGCACCACTTACAATCCAATAATTATTTTCTCTCAATACCTATAAGGGCATGTCCCCACGGCACAGAGGCTGCAGGGGGACGGCTTTTCTCCGCAGTTTGTGGAGAAAAGCCCTCCCCCTTCGCATTGACCTGTTCATGTTCTGCCCGAAAACTGGGCGGAAGAATGAACATGTTCAATATTTCTCAGACGGCTGGCGGTATAAAAACCGTACGGTAGAAAATCCATGCAGTAGAGACCACTGCACGGATTTTCCATAGAGGTCTGTGCTAAAGTTTGACCGCCGGTTTAGAAACGGCTTTCAAAACTGAAAACTGTCTGTAAAACCGGCTAAAAACTTGCTGTGGGGACATGCCCTAAGACAGAAGATGACAAGATGTCGGCAGCTACTAACTAACAAGCTCTACAAGCCAGAGTGCTACAAATGTATTCCTGCTCCTATGAAGATAGCAAGTAAGATCATTCTAAATTATTGCCATATCTGATGTTTGCTGTGTTCTATGGAGAACTATTAAAAAGGAATGTAAATAAAGTATTGATGTTTTAAGGAAATTTAAAGATATTCGTTTGTGAAATATACGTTTAAGATTTAAAGACATTTATCTGTGAAACATATGCTTGGTGGTATTATTTTGATATTTTGGATGTATACACGAGGAGGGACCCTCGGGTGCCACTAATAGCAATTTAAATAATAGTGCTTATATACAAAGTTGTTGAATCAGGGAGTGATCCCTGTTCCAGTCATCAAATTAGGGCTGAGTTAATTAAAGGTTGGAGCAAATGTAGCAATCATAATATTAGGTTCATAATTTTGTTTGGACTGTAAATGAAGCCATAAATATCCAAAGTGCCATTGGCAGAAAACATAGCCGTTCCTAAGGGCGGACGAGGCAGGCGATCGTCTGGGGCGACGCTCACCAGGCAGCGCCGCAGCTGACACCCCTGCCTGGCGTTTACTACCTTTCTCTGTGCAGTCAGCAGCTGCACACTAACTGTCAAGGGAAAAGGTAGGACGTCACGCTTCTAAGGCTATATTCACATGGCTTAAAATGGGATGTATTTCAGTCTGTAATTACGCACCGTAGTGCGCGAATTACGGCTGGAATACGTCCCAGTCATTACGGTAATCCACAGTTCTCATAAAGAACTATGGATTACGTCTCCTCTCCCTGCTCGACGAATCCGCCGCGGGGGGAGATAAGTGACAGGTCATTTACTAGCGGTGTATACGCGCCGCTAGTAATGATAGTCTATGGGCCAGCGAGGTGCCGGCCCCCCGCTCCCGCCCCCGTCCACACGGCGTAATTGCGTGCCGTAATTACGCCCCGCAAATAAGCCGTGTGAACACAGCCTTACACTGTACACCTGCTCCCAGAGCTAGCGCTGCGGCAGGGTAATTTGGAAAGGTGAGTACCTTTTCTTTCTTTTTTTTTTAAACCTAAATGGGGATATATCTACCTGCTGGGGGCAAATACGTACCTAAAGAGGCCATATACCTACCTACAGGGGGCCTATATCTAGCTACAGGGGCCATATACCTATCTAGAAGGGGCAAATACCTACCTACAGGGGGCAAATACCTACCTACAGGGGGCATATACCTATCTACAGAGACCATATACTTACCTACAAAGACCATATACCTACCTTCATGGGGGACCTATAATTCTACTTATTGGGAAGGCCTATATAACTATCTACTTAATAAGGGACCTAGATACCTACCTATTGGGGGACCTTTAAATCTACCTACCTAATGGGGCGCTATACACCTATCTAATTGAGGAATGCGTACCTAAATGGGGGTTTCCATATCTGCCTATCTAGTTTGGAGATGTACCGACATACTGTCTTGACGGATTTAACTACCTCCTATATGGGGACACAAAACAAGACTAAAACTTGGTGCACAAATGGGAGCCCCATAGCCGTTTGGGGGCACTTTTACTGTTAGAGGCACAAAGGGGTCATTATTACCATTTTGGTCGCTATAGATGGAGAGTTCGTATTGAGATATGAATTGGTAGGGAAGAGCTGGAAAATGAGGAGTCTAAGATGTTTGTTTTGTAAATTCTGCAGTGAAGAGTTGTGACCGGCAGAAGTTGTCATGGTGGTCTGGGACAGATGGAGAAGAGAAGAGAACAACTAATCAGAGACGTCTTCTGTAAGTCACTGGATGTAACTTTATCGTAATCACTTATATGTCTGTAGATAGATTTATAGCTTCAGTACGGGATTTATGACCCACAGTAGACCGGGTTCATTAATTCAGGCGCATTCTACACTATTCTTACGCACTTACATCATACAGGTTACCCATAGTACAGTAATACTAAAGATAATCCTTATCTATCTGTCACAATCCAGTGTGTTAACTACTTCCAAACACGGTTATATCACATAATATCGCCATGCTGGATCTTTCTCCTCACTGGGCTAGTGGGCAGAGCTACAGTTGCCAGGAGTGCTCTCTGAAGACTACATTTCCCACAAAGCCGCCTCCTCCCAGCTGAGCTGTAAATTCTATATACTATATTCATACCAAATATATATATATATATATATATATATATACCACCTAGACAAAATGAGCAGACTTTTCTAATTAAAGTTATTTAGGATTTTTTTTATTACTACATGTAGTTTATGTATTTAGCATTCTTCTTTTCCCGGAGAGCCACTTTAAGAGAAGTAGTTTCCAATATGGAGTCTTTCTAAGTTTTAGCACCACAAACCTGTAATGGCGCTTAAAGAAAATCGTATTGAAAATGACACCACAAGTCCAGTAGGTGCTCCTCCTATTCTGAGGCTTGTGGTTGAGCCAAATAAAACAGTAGGGCCACATATGGGACCTCTAAAAATGGCAGAATTTCTTAGTAACTTAAAGAAAAATGTGTCATAAGAAAAAAGTCTCTGAATCACATGGATAGGTAAAAGTATCAAAAAGTTATTCTCACATAAAATGACATGTCAGATTTCAAAAATGGGGCTAAAGAATAATTTTTTAAATGCATGGCACCATTTCTTTAATCATGACCACTTTGTTTAGGGTGACATTTATACAGAAAATCTAGATTTAACCCTAATACAGTTACAATGAAGAATGTAATTACTTCAAACCATAAATTTAAAAGGGACCTGTCAGGTGGTCTTTGCTGCCCTATCTTAGAGAAGGATGTGATAGAGTGAGAGAAACTGAGCTCTGTGATATCTAGGTTTATCACACCTTTTGAAAAATAGGAATAAATCCTACCTGAAGCTCTTAGGCGCCAAGACTGTGTACACTAATTAATAAAACTGACACTCCACAATTTGTGTGTTAGTGTGTCGGTTTATTGGCACTTAAAAAGTGATATTTAAAAAAACTAATAATGGTATATCCATACCATCTCTACACGTTGCGCACTCTCGCTTGGTGTGCTTCCTCAGGAGTGATGTACTAGCATTAGATGAAAGCCTTTATAGGTTATACACACTAAAGGGGCGGATCCACATAATTTAAATATATACAATAAAAATTGACAATCTGTGTGATAGCAAAAACTAAAATCAACAACAATATAACACTTTTATAAAACATTTAAAAGTCATTGGCATGATAAAAACCTAAGAGCTTCAGGTAGGATTTATTCCTACTTTTCATAATTACCCTTTTTGTACCGTATTGTGCCGGAGCAAAGCAGGCAGCCTGATATGATCTTGGAATCAAATCGATCATATGTGTTGTACCATATCCATGTAAAACCAGCTCAGTTGAAAGTTTGCTTTGTACACACACTGATACATGAAAAGCTGTCAATGATTGTATGTGGGTGGGGTAAGGACTACTCTTGGGGCAACATGTATGAAAACTGTCTAGTGCATACAGTGCTCTGAAAAAATGAAAGGAGAGCCCGGACTGGTTGCTATGGGCAACAAATATAGTCTAAGACCAAGACAGTTTTCATACATGCCCCCCTTGGTGTCTCTTAAACCCTTACCGACAATTGACGTACTCATACGTCAATGTCGGGTAGGGGTTCCCGCCAATTGACGTATGAGTACGTCATGGCGATCTTGCGCGCTCACAAGCGGAGCGCGCACGATCGCGGCATGGAACCCGCGGTAATATACCGCTGGCATTATGCTGCATCCCCCACGGCCGGAGTGAGCTCCTGCTGTCCGCGATCCCGGCACAGTAATGGCGCTCAGCGCTGCTACTGATCTCCTACTAGACAGCCCGGACGCTGAATGACAGCATCCGGGTTGTCTGGTGACGTCACGATGCCCACAATGCATTGTGGGCAGCGTGACTGACAGTTGCCATGGAGACCAGCACACAGCTATAAGCAGTGTGCTGATCTCCTATTGTATGAACGATCTGACAATCGTTCATGCAATTCCCTTACACGTACACCGCCCTTTTCCCCTTTACAAACTCCAATCGCCCCAAAAAAGATAAAAAATAAATAAAGTACCCATATTTGGTATCGTCGCATGCGTAACGACCCAACCTATAAATCTGTCATGTTAATTAACCCGTAAGATGAACGCTGTAAAAAAAACAAAAAAAAAGTCACAGAATTGCGATCAAAAACTCATATCAACATCAAAGTGGTGCCAATTTAATCATTAGTTCATCCCGCAAAAAAAAAGTCCTTACACAGCTCTGTATACAGAAAAATTAAAAAGTTACGGCTATTAGAAGATAGCGATGCATAAACAATTTTTACACAATAAAAACACTTTTAAAAAACAATTGTGCTACCACATAAAAAAAACTATATAAATTGGGTATCACCAAAATGTCTCAACCCACAGAGTAAAACTAACTTGTCAAGTACTGCAAAAGTGAACGCTATAAAATAAAAATAACAAACACTGCTAGGATTGCAGTATTTTCTTCCCCCTCCCTTTCCCAAAAAAACAGATTTAAAAGCTATCATAAAGTCTTGTCCCCCCAAAAATGATACCAATAAAAAACGTCAACTCATCCTGCAAAAAAACAAGCCCCTACACAGCTCCTTAAACAGAAAAATAAAAAAGTTATGGCTCTCTGACTCTGGTGGGGCAAAAAATGTGTTTTCCTTTTCAAATAAAGTGTTTTTATTGTGTAAAAAAGCAGTAAAACATTAAAAAATATACAAATTTGGTATCGTGTAATCGTATCAACCTGTTGGGGTAAAACTAGCAGTCATTTATCCCGCACAGTGACCGCTGTAAAAAATAAAAATAAAAAAACACTACAGGATTGCTGTATTTTGTACAAAATGCCTCACAAAAACCTTAATAAAAAGTGATCAAAGCATCACAGGTACCCCTTTAATGGTACTAATAAAAAACATCAACTCATCTCGTAAAAAACAAGCCAACAATCAGCTCCATAACAAAAAATTAAAAAGCTATGGCTGTCAGAATAGGACAATTAAAAAAGCAACTTTTTATAAACTCGTTCTATTTTGTAAAAGTAATAAAACATAAAAAACTATATAAAATTTATATCATTGTAATTGTACCGAACCCCATAGTAAAGTTATCACATCATTTATCCCATGTGGCGAATACTGTAAAAATGAAGCCCAAAAACAATGGCGTAACTGCGTTTTTCCCCCTCCCATTTTCATGGCCCAATGCTAAAAAAAAAACTACGGAACACCTGTGTGCCAAAATGCAAAAACACCCTTAGATGAGATCCCTGAGGGGTGTTGAATCCAAAAAAGGGGCAAATTCTGGAAGGTTTCACCGTTCTAGTACTTTGGGGGCTTTTCAGATGCGACATGGCCCCACCAATTATCTGTGCTCCAATAAACCAAATAACACTACCTCCCTTGTACACCCTGCCATGTGCCTAAACAGCAGTTTACACACCACAATGTAGGGTATTGCCAAACTTGGAAGAAATTTGCGTAAAAACAAATTTGGGGGCTTTTTTTCCATGATTCCTTGTAAAACTTAAACATTTTCAGCTAAAATTGCAGATTATTGGAAAAAATATATATTTTTTTATTTTCAGAGCCGAACGCTAAAAAATTTTGTGAAATATCTGTGGGGTCAACATACTCACTGCACCTCTGGATATATTCCGTAAGGGGTGTAGTTTCCAATATGGGTTTTTTAGGGGTATGTATTAAGTTTTGGAACCTTAGGGTGTCCGCAAACCTGAAATGGCGCCTAGATAAAATTGTAATGAAAATGAGACCCCAGAGTTCAGTAGGTACTCCTCCTATTTCGGGGCTTGTGGTTGGAAGCCAAAATAGCGCTCTAGGGCCACATATGGGATTCTCTGAAAATGGGAGAATTGGGAATAATATTTAAGTTGCATTTCCCTGTTCACATTTACCGTTATTCTTGTGAAATTTAAGGATAAGAATTGAAAATCTGCAAAAAAAGTAAAATTTTGAAATTTCACCTCTACTTTGCTTTAATTTCTGTGAAATATCTAAAGGGTTAACAAACTTCTTAAATGCTTTTTTAAATACTTTAAGGGGTGTAGTTTCTTAAATGGGGTCATTTATTGAGGTATATATCATACAGGCCCCTCAAAGCCGCTACAGATCTGGACTGGTCCCTAAAAAAATCTATTTTGCAAATTTTCTTGAAAATGGGAAAAATCACTACTATATTTCTAAGCCCCTTAATGTGGTACAAAAAAAAACATTTACAAATTGATGCCAACCTACAGTAGTCATATGGTAGATGCTACTAATAAACTATTTTGAGTGGAATAACTATCTGTCTTACACGCAGAAATTTTTGAACTTTGAAAATTGCTAATTTTTCAAAATTTTTATGATATTTTTATATTTTTCACAAATATACCCAAAGGGCTTTTTGGACCAAAATGTATTACTAACTTAAAGCACAATGTGTCACGAGGGGAAAAAAGTTTCTGAATCACTTGGATAGGTAAAAGGTGTCAAAAAGTTATTCTCACATAAAGTGACACATGTCAGATTTTAAAACCAAGGCTCTGTCAGGAAGGCCAAAACTGGCTCCGGCGGTAAGGGGTTAAGGAGTCTAGTCATGAGTCCAAATCATATAAACCTAGATAACACAGAGCTCAGCTTCGCTCCCTCCATCACATCCTGCACTTAGTGCAGCATAAATCCTCTGATAAGGTTGCTTTAAATATATAAATTAACCAATATATTTGGTTACTGTAATAGGTTTAGAATCTATCACCTTTACCAGAATTCCATGAACAAGATCCCATTAATATTAGCAATGTTAAGCATTACACTATTTTTTTTTTATACCTTGCATTGCTGCTGAAGGACAGAAATTCATGTTGCAAGCTTGGGAAGGTGAAGGCTTCTGATGAGGCAAGCAGCCCACTGCAGGTCTACCTTGATGAAGACACTGGACATTTCGCACCTGCACGCCTCCACCACATGTAACTGTACACTGAACAGAAAGAACATGCTCTGGTTATATTCATTGCATACATATATTTCATGACATAAGTCTATATTTTTTGTTTTGTGATAACGTATTTACCGGTTGCCATGGAGATGTATGCCATCCATTTAATGCAGCGTAGGGCGAGTGCACAGGGCACGGTTTGTTGTTGCATGGCTGCTCCAAGGGTACATTTACTTTTCTGAGGCTACGGCATCTTCTCTGAGGAACGGTAACAAGTTTGCCGTGACTGTCTTGCTCTCCACATTTCAGTTCACGCTTCTTTACACCAGGACCACACGTTGATGAACACTGTGAAGAAGTAAGAGAAAATATATTTTAAACATATAACAACTTAACATAACATATTAATTAACTATCCATAAAATTAGTATGTGGGCTCTTTTATTAAATTTACATTATTGGAAAAAGTTAGGTGGTGGGGAAATATTTCAATATCTATTTTTTTTTTAATTATTTGATGTAGTTCACAAGCAATCCATCTATATGTAATTTTCCCAAACATATCTATAATATAGCAGAAGGTTTGAACTTATAGTTACATAGTTTATAAGCCTGAAAAAAGACAGACGGCCATCCAGTTCAGCCTATTGTGCTATAGTGTTGATCCAGAAGAAGGCAAAACCCTTTGAGGAGAAGCCAATTGTCCTTATTTTAGGGAAAAAGTTTGTTCCAGACTTCAATCTGGCAATTAGAATAAATCCCTGGATCAACGACCCTTCTCCAGAATTCTAGTCACTATAACTTGTTATATTATTACACTCGAGAAATTTAGTCTACTATCTGTATTTGTGGCATCCTTCTGTATCGCCTTATTTTATGCAATTGTAGTACCAGTAATCACCCCGCTCATGCAGTGAGAGTGTGAGTGGTTGTTTTATTGGTATTTTTGCATTTGTGCAATCTCCCCATGCATTATACTGCGGCTTTTCTGCATGCTGGTGTGAATAGGTGTGAAGTTGGTGTGCAGTGTTTCATCTAATTTGTTCCCCTAGCAGTGAGGGTATGTGAGCTTCTGCTCAAGCAATTAGCTGCCCCTTCTAATTTTTTCCCAGTTAGCATAAAGGCCAGAGTTGCCAGCTTCTGGAATCAGTTTAGTCCAGCCATTGAGCTGTGAACATGCCACAAAGAATAGGAGTGTTTTTTGAGTAAGTAATGTCCTATTTTTTGTATGTTTTTACTCGAGAAATTAATCCAGACCCTTTTCGAACTCTGTTAGTGAATTCACTAATTCACAAGTCCCTCTGGCAGAGAGTTCTACAGTCTTACTGCTCTTACATCAAAGAATCCCTTTCTATGTTTATGTACAATCTTTCTTTCCTCAAGACGTAGAGGATGCCCCCTTGTTCTGAATACAGTATAAATAGATCACGGGGAAAATCTCTATATTGACCTTCAATATAGTTCTACATAGCTATTAGGTCACCCGAAGCCATCTTTTCTCTAAACTAAATAAACCAAATTTTTCAAATTTTTCTGTGTACTGTAGTCCATCCAGTCCTTTTATTATTTTCGTTGCCTGCCTCTTAACCTGTTCAAACTCTACAATGTCTTTCGTGTGCATTGGTGCCTAAAACTGTACACAATATTCCATGTGTGGTCTGACCAGTGATTTGATAATGGGAGAATAATGTTCTTATTATGTGCATTTATGCCCCTTTTAATCTTATAAGATTCTCACGTCCTTTTCCATATCAGTTTTACCCAAACTTTTTCCATTTAACAAGTAATCATGAAATATATTTTTCCTTCCCATGTGAATAATCTTGCAGTTATCTGTGTTAAACCTCATCTGCCACTTCTCTGCCAAGGCCTCCAATTTATCAAAATCTCTTTTCAATAGTACATTATCTTCTACTGTGTTAATTACTTTACACAGCTTAGAATCATCTGAAAATCTTGATATTTTACTGTTTAATCCCTCTCCAAAGTCATTAATAGATATCGAGAACAGGGCCCAATACTGACCCCTGTGGAACCCCACTATTAACAGGGACCTTATACGAGTATGTACCATTAATCACCATTCTTTATTTTCTATCACTGAGCCAGTTACCCACTTGCACACATTTTCCCTCAGTCCAAGCATTCTCATTTTATGTACCGACCTTTTATGTGGCACAGCATCAAATGCTTTAGAAAAACCTAGATAAATGAACTCTATTGCTCACCTTGATCTAGTCCAAACTTAATTATCCTTTCAGGATTTAATTACAAGCAAAAACCAGTAAATTCAGTCTTCCACCTCAGCGCTGATGTTATTTAACCCCTACCCGACATTGGGCGTATGCATACGCCCTAGCGGGAAGTGACTTCCCGCAAATGGACGTATGCATACGCCCTGGCGATCGCGCGGGCTTGCGGGCGAGCCGCGCGCGATCGCGAAATGGAACCAGCGGTAAATTACCGCTGGCTTCATGCCCCATCACCCCCGGCTGGAGTGAGCTCTGGCCGCGGGTGAAAAAACGCATCATTACCGCAGCCTTTCATGGCCGCAATAATGAAGGCGTAGGCAGGGGAGGTGAGCTCCCTCTGCCTACGATCGGCGAGGCAGTGGCAGAGATGCCGCTCGCCCGTCTCCTACCAGACTCCCCGGATGCTTTCTGAAAGCATCCGGGTAGTCTGGTGACATCACCCTGCCCACAATGCATTGTGGGCATGGTGTCACTAGTTGCCATGGCGACCTATCCCACAGCAGTAACGCTGTGCACAGATTGCCTCTTCAAACAGAAACAAAATATTGCTGTTCCCCAGTGAGGATTTGCTGTTACAATCCTCACGGGGGAAAAGTTAAAAAATGTAAAAAAAGTAAAAAAAAAAGTAAAAAAAGTAAAACACAAACACAAAAAATAAAATTTAAACCATGTACACTGCCCTTTTCCCCCTTTACAAACGCCAATCGCCCCAAAAAGATCAAAAATAAATAAAGTACCCATATTTGTATTGGGCCGTGTTGCGAAAACGAACCCACCCTATAAAATCTGTCACGTTAATTAACCCTTACGGTGAATGCCTTTAAAAAGCAAAAAACAAGAAACAGTCACAGAATTGCGATTTATGTACATCCTGCAGCACATAAAATGGAATAAAAAGCGATAAAAAAACTCATATAAATGCCAAAGTTGTACCAATTAAAACGTCAGTTCATCCTGCAAAAAGGAGTCCTTACATGACTCTGTATACGGAAAAATAAAAAAGTTATGGCTCTCAGAAGACAGTGATGCATAAATATTATTTAACACAATAAAAACACTTTTTTTTTTTATAAAGTGCACCCAAAATTAAAAAAAACTATATAAATGGGTTTTTCGCCGTAATCGAATCGACCAAGTGTAAAGCTAACTGGTCATGGATACTTGCACGGTGAGAACTGTTAAAAATAAAAATAAAAACCTACTAGGTTGCAGTATTTTCTTCACCCTGCCTTCCAAAAAACGGATTTTAAAAACTGATCAAAAAGTCTTGTCCCCCAAAATGATATCAATAAAAACGTCAACTCATCCCGCAAAAAAAAAGCCCCAAACACAGCTCCGTACACTGAAAATTAAAAAAGTTATGGCTCTCAGACTATGGCGATGAAAAAATGTGTTTTCTTTTTGAAATAAAAGTGTTTTTATTGTGTAAAAGCGTAAAACAAAAAAAAATACAAATTGGGTATCGCGGTAATCGTATCGACTGCTGAGTAATACTAGCATGTCAGCTATACTGCACGGTGACCGCTGTAAAAAATAAAAATAAAAAACACTACCAGGGAAAGTTGTATTTTGTTCAAAATGCCTCACAAAAACCTCCATAAAAAGTGATCAAAGCGGCATAGGCCCCCCATAATGGTACTAATAAAAACGTTTAACTCTTCACAAAAAACAAGCCATAATCAGCTCCTTTTACAGAAAACTGAAATGTTATGGCTTCAGACAGGACAACATAAAAACGCAATTTTTTATAGAACCTATTTCTATTGTGTAAAAGTAATAAAACATAAAAAAAATAATTTTAAAATTTTATCATTGCAATTTGTTTCCGACCCCCATAGTAAAGATATCCATCATTTAATGCACGGCGACGCTGTAAAATTGAAGCCCAAAAAAAATAACAATGGTGGACTGCGTTTTCCCTCATTTTCATAGCCCAATGCAAAAAAAAATAATTTGTAACACCTGTGCACCCTAAATGCACAATACACCTCTAGATGAGATCTATGAGGCGTGCTGAATCCAAAATGGGGCGGCTTCTGGAAGGTTTCCCCTGTTCTGGTACTTTTGGGGGGTTTTTTTAATTTCGACATGGCCCAAAAAAATCTGTGCTCCAAATGCAAAATAGCGCTCCCTCCCTTATCCGCCCTGTCATGCGCCCAAACAGCAGTTTACACCCACATGTAGGGTATTGACGAACTTGGAAGAAATTGCGTAACAAAGTTTTTGTTCCTTTTTTAACCCGGATGCCTTGTAAAAATTAAAAAATTTTCAGCTAAAATTGCAGATTATTGGAAAAAAAATTTTTATTTCATTTTCCCAGCCTAACGCAAAAATTTTTTGTGAAACACCTGTGGGGTCGGTATACTCACTACACCCCTGTATATATTCCTTAAGGGGTGTAGTTTCCAATATGGGGTCTTTTTAGGGGAGTTTATTAAGTTTTAGCACCTTAGGATGTTCGCAAACCTGAAATGGCCCCTAAATAACATCGCATTGAAAATGAGACCCCAGAGTCCAGTAGGTGCTCCTCCTATTCTGGGGCTTGTGGTTGAGCCAAATAATGCACTAGGGCCACATATGGGATATCTCTGAAAACAGCAGAATCTGGGGAATCGAAATTAAGTTGCATTTCCCTGATCACATTTACTGTATTCTTGTGAATAATGTATAAAAATTGAAAATCTGCAAAAAAAATTGAAATTCACTTCCCTTTCTTTAATTCCTGTGGGAAACACCTAATGGGTTAATAAACTTCCTAAAAAGCGGTTTAAGGGGGTGTAGTTTCTTAGATAAGGTCATTTATGGGGGTATCTAAAATACAGGTCAATCAAAAGTCAAAATTAGAACTAGACGGGTCCCTAAAAATGTATATAGCAAATTTTCTTGAAAAATTTTAAAATTACTAATAAATTTCTAACCCCCCTAATGTTGTAAAAAAAAAAAAAAAGACATTTAAAAAAATGATGCCAAAACTACAGCAGACATATGGTAGAGCTAGTTATAAAAACTATTTTGAGTGGAATATCTATCTGTCTTACATCAGAAATTTTTGAAGTTTGAAATTGGTAAATTTTTCAAATTTTTCACGATACTTTGATATTTTTCACAAATAAACAAGCATTTTTTGTACCAAAATTTCTTACTACCTTAAAGCACAATGTGTCCCGAGAAAACAATCTCTGAATCACATGGATGGGTTAAAGTGTCAAAAAGTTATTCTCACATAAAGTGACACATGACAGATTTAAAAAACGGGGCTCTGTCAGAGAGGCCAAAACTGGCTCCGGCGGTAAGGGGTTAAAGACCTTCTGTGTAGAATTTTTGGTACTTCTGCTCCCTCCTATTCATGACTACTTTCAGCACAGAGTTTTAATATGGGCTGGTCTGTCCTTCTCAAAAAATCTGCATCTTACTCCACTCTTGCCCACGTTTTATGTATCCAGATGAGAAAGTATAAGTTTTAGCACATAAAGGCTTCAAACCCAAAATGGGCAAACAATCTATGGTGACCCAGGTAAATCAATGCTTTTTAATCAAGCTAAATAAGCCAAAAATGAAGCAATTTTCTTCAGTTTTTGCATCGAATTGCACTTCAAATAAAGGAAATTGAAAGGCTTGAATATTATTATATTACTCTCATTGGCTATATGTTGTCCTAGTAACGCCAAGTTCTCCTCCTTATAATGTCCATGCTACAGCAAAATTTTCGAATGTATTCTAGTCAGCTTACAAAAATGTTATGCAGGTTACCTCAGTCCATGCAGATATCACCCACTGCAATTTGTCATTTTTCTGGCAGCGTGCTAACATACAGATCTCAGTGGACCCTGGCTTTGAGTTGGCTGCACACAGGTTTTCTGGAAATATTTTATATTTCTCCAAGTTGACACTTCTGCAATAAACTTCTCGTTTCTTAATTCCCTTTCCACAGGTTCGGGAGCACTGGAATTAATAAGGAATGTAAGCTGTCAGACATTAAGATGCATAGTTCATGTACAAAGATTATATTAACATGATATTAGAAGGGCTTACTTACATGGATTTATAACATAGGTGAACACCTCCGGTCTTCGGAGTCAGTATGAAGCCAACTTTAAATTTTTCTAAGCTTAATATTTCCACAAATAAATCTTAACACTATGTGTCTCAGTCATCAAACCAGACAACTTGGCTGATGCACCTCTACTTAACAAGTGACACCTATAAGAGCTGGCTTATTATAAGACCTTGGAGAGAGGCGTTTCTGCAGTTCTCGAGAACAACATCAGTTTAATTACATTTTCTATCTAAGAATTTTTGGTTTGGAGCTTTTATTGTATGTCCTCTGTGTTATTTATCAAGTGTATAAGACCTTTGGAGGGTTGCACCATTCAAAATATATTTCTAGTATATTTAGCATCTCCCTAATAATAATAATCATTAATTAGCCATTTATATACCATTTAACAGATTCTTTGGGCCACATGTATGAACCTGTTTAGGTCTAAAACTCACTTTTTTGCCATAGTAACCTATGGGCAAAAGAGTGAGTTTTAGACCTAAACAGGTTCATACAGTACATGTGTTTGTCTTTATATAAACACAGTTTTCTAGAACAAGGCATTTGGTTGCAAGGATACAAAGAGCACATGCCTAAGTGTATTCAATACCTTAGAGGCTTAACCAGTAAAGTCAATTCACACTAAAATGTTGCCTGGTTTAGACAATCATGACTTTTATAGGATTAATGATGTTTAGAAAAAACTGCAAACTGTTAAACTGCAATTTTTGACACAGCATACACATAAATGTAGCCCTGCTTTTAATATTGAATCACCTGTTTAGTAGAACAAGGAGTTAATGATCAGACCTCCATTTTTTAACTAAATCTTTAAGATGAATCGAGCCTTAATCTTAGCTCTACAGGACAGAAGTAGATATTCATGGGTGTCACAGAATGCTTTACAGTTACGGTATTTGAACCACATTACCCCTTTAACTCTAAGGCTATGTTCACACGGCTTAAAATTGGACATATTTCAGTCCGCAATTACGTGCCGGAGTGCGCAAATTACGGCTGGAATACGTCCCAGTCATTACGGTAATCCCCAGTTCTCATAGAGAACTATGGATTACGTCTCCTCTCCTGCTCGGCGAATCCGCCGCGGGGGGAGATAAGTGACATGTGAATTACCAGCGGCGTATACGCGCCACTGGTAATGAAAGTCTATGGGCCGGCTAGGTGCCGGTCCCCCGCTCCCTCTCCCGCACCCGCCCCGCCCACACGGCGTAATTGCAGGGCGTAATTACGCCCCGCAAATAAGCCGTGTGAACCCAGCCTAACAAGTTAGCACCGATGATTGTATATAAGCCTGTGTTTAGAAACCCATAAACATGTAACAAGGCAATTGAAATAAATCAAACTCTACTCATACATACAAATGATCTGAATGATAACTTTCTTAAATTACCTGAGACCATGGTCCAGTGCTCCATTCTGATGGACAGTCCTGTGTGTTGCACTTTTGGATTTGGACTGGGGTACTCACTGGGCAGTTGGAGTGTCCAACCACTTCCTCAACCTGTACAGTTTTTTTCTGTAGACACTTAATAGTCCTGGTCTGCTCGCCACCACCACAAGAAGCACTACAGGAACTCCACTGACCAGTTGACCAACTACAAGCAATAATAGTACATTTTATGGAAACATAACCATATAAAAAAAATTAAAGAAAGACAGACAGATAGTAAAATAAATAATGAGTTATGTTAGGATCACCCTAAATTTTGACATGACTTAGTGTGGAGATGTGTAGAGTTTGGCTATGTTCACACGGCTTAAATTGGGGCGCATTTCACCACATATTTCGCGGCGTACTGCGCTCAAATACGAGCGAAATGCGCCCCAGTCATTACGGTAATCCACAGTTCTCATAGAGAACTATGGATTACGCCTCCTCTCCCCGGGCGTACAATACGATCGTATTGTACGCGCGGGGAGATAAATGACATGTCAATTATTCACGGCGCTTACGCGTCACGAGTAATGGCAGTCTATGGGGCCGGTGGGCTTCCGGCCTCCCTGCCAAGTCTTATGTCAATTGGATCCATTTCTTAAAAAGCATTCCAAGCAAAACATCAGTATTGCATGCCTAAGGCAGAGTTTTAGGGGATGAAGCATGACATATGGATATAAAGAACACCAAATAGAAAACCTATGTCAGGTATAGACTTTTCAGGCCCTATCTTAGATGTAACAAGACATAAATGTTTTTAATGTATTGTTCTTTTAAGTTTAATGAATGCTTAACATAATACCCCCATAATAACTGACTCCAAGTTCAATTGTCATAGGCATGGATGGGCCTACCATATAGAAAGCTAACATCTTCATGGAACTAGACCCATGGAACTAGACCCCAAATAAATTCCTTTTCCTAAAAAGTGTCTAATATTTTAATGTAAGACAATCTTCATCTTAAAGGATATTAATGATTTTACAACTTCTGACACTTCCTATTGATCTGTGAGGGTTCTATGAATCTTTACACCACGCACTAAGCTCTTGGAGAAAAGGTAAGCAGTGCGGATTAGTAATGAGCGCCTTCGTTCATTTGGTTTAGTGATTGGACCCCATGGATCAAAACTTAAACAAGTCACTATAACATGTTAAAGTCTATAAAATAAGAAGCTAAATATATCCCTAAAATTATTTTGCAACCGTATAACATTGTATATTACTGCTCCCATTGGCCATCAAATAACCACAATAATGAATTATTTACTTTTATGGAATCCATTATTTAGGGAAACTTACTAGGCTGGACATGGTTGGTTATTGCACAGTTTTGGCTCCAGACGAGGTTTGCTTAACAAGGCACACATGCTGGCATTAACTTGAATCCGAAGGTCTTGTAAACATACAAATTTCACATTCATTTGACCTGAAAGATATATAAATGATGATTACTACTGATATATATATAAGCTGCATATATTTCATGTACATGAATATTCATAAGGGGCTGCATTGGAATAAAATTGAATCCACATTTTGGTATTGCACAGCAAACCTATTCTCTTTAATTGAGCTGTGCTGCAATACCAGACATAACCTATGGGCTGGTGTGCTGCTAGTTTTCACTGCCGTTAATGACACTTACACTAGGTAGACATTTGCTATCACCTAGATAGATTATAAATGTTATCCAAAGGTTCTGTTCTCAAATGCAAAATCTGTAATTTATACCACCGATGCCTCCAGTAGAAGAGGATCTGCAGGGTCTCCTCAGGCATATTTGCACTTGTTATAATAGGCACTTACCTTAGATAGTCATAAATATTCAAAAGCAGAAATGAATAAAAAAAAAAATTTGCTTACCTCCGCCACATGTCACAGTGCAATTTGTATACATAGGGACCCATGCAAAATTTCTTTTCTTTCCATGTGTTTCTTCATTTGCAGAAAAAGGTAACGTATACTCCCAGGAAAATCCCCCATTCTTTCCTTGATAAAGAACCTAGAAAGAAAATTACATTTCTTTACTAACAATGGTCCACTATAATACCTAGCTCCTGTTCAGTTCCTACTATTGCCATGTTAGAAGGCAGCAAAAAAATATTCTATGTAATGATGATATATACTTTACCACTTTGTAAAGGTTTACAGGATTTGAACTGATTACAATTGGCCACATGTATTTTAGGGAACAGAGAGCCATACAATCAGAGGATAAAAGGAAAATCAGTGCTGAAAATGACTATGAAAGAGTACCTGTACCTAACATAAAGCAAATACTGTATATTTGTATAAAAAAACACCAATAAAAAAAGTCCTCGACCCTGGTGATGATGGACCAAATTGCCCCTACCACATTAGACACTAAGGGCGACATGTCCCAATATGCAAGTGCCGGTTTCTTGGTTTAGTTTGTGCCAAAAACACTGTAGATGCCATATTCTTGATGTAAATGAACTGTAGTGCACCAAAACTATGCACATTATACACCGGGCATGACACATTGTAATGCGCCTAAAAAGGCGCATTACATATAGTAGCAATGATACACTATGCGCCTCCATGATGCTATGCGCCTTTTTAGGCGCATTACATACACTGGTAATGATACATTATGCACCTCCGTTACACAATGTGCCGTGATAGGTGCATTACATATACTAGTAATGATATGCAATGCGTCCGCGATTTGTGTAATGCATCTTTTTAGGTGCAATGCTCTTTAAAAGGCGCATTAAGTTTACTATACAAGGTATACCAGACACCAGATTTTTAAGAGGATTGTACTTCCAGGTGCATTTTACACTGATTTAATGCGCCTAAAAACTGGTGTGGAGGCGCCTCCTTCGGATGTGTCGCCCTAAATCGCTTATGTTGATGACTACAAAAATAATATTTCCAAATTGTAATTTTGCACACGTTAAAAATACATTAAAAACCAATAGCTCATGAAAAAAAGAGCACTCACAAAGAATTTCACCTGTGTATGCAATGAGTATGTACACAATAGTTAGTTAAATATAGTAAAAATACCAAGGAAATTCAGTTCAATGAGTGGATAGAAGGACATGTCGTGCGCTCTTCTTCCCGCTTGTACTTCTATCCACTCATTGAGCCTAATTTTATTGGTCTTTTCAGGTTAGTGTGGGTTCATACTACCATATTGCATACGTTCAAGGTATTCATCGGGGTACATGAAAAAAGGTACCCCTGCGGATGCTGCGACACCACCTTGGCAGCCCCATAGGGGATAATAGAGCAAACATAGCGCAGCGGGGGCTATGTATGCTCTATTTCATGGAGCATACACTTATTTTACAGGGAACTGAGCTATTGTGTTCTCAAATATTTTTTTTTTACAATACCCCGACAGGTACCACAAATATATGCAAAATGGTAGTATGAACCCACCCTTATGTATACTTTATAATACTATTATATGTGTGTTGCTTATATGTGATGGTAAATTTTCTATACACATGCATTTGATACAGTATGTATTTAACTCTTATCTAAGGGATAATGAATTTTCTATGCACATGTACTTAATTTAAAGGGGTTATCCAAGAGTTTAAAGATTTCATAGAACACTATAAACTGCATTTACAGTATGGTGAAAAATAAATATATTCCACTGCCTTTAGGTGTTTCTTTTCTTTTCTTTCCTTATTTATCTATCATAAGATCCATTTTGCCGTGAAATGTCCTGCTTGTGGGAGTGTCAGTAGTTTTCCAGCAGCTCTTTCCTACAAGTCCCAGAATGCATTGCAATCTAGGACTTTCCTCCATAGTTATTACTGCTGACATGTGTGTAATCCCCTCCAGCTCTGTACTTGTTATAATGATAATAGCTAAGACTCATAAGTCACTATGTAAACTGTACAGAGGTGCAGTCACATATTCATGACTGCAGTACACAACCCCCAGCTCTGAACTGCTGTTCTCTGCTTCCATTACTAGGTTCTGTCAGCAGGACTCAAAGATAAACAAACAGTTCCCCCTCCCCTGTAATTACTCTAATGTAATTACTTCTATTCACTTGCAAATGACAGGCTGGCAAGAGTGATTGCAGCAAGATCATTCTCTACTCAGGTAACACCCACTACAAGGGGGGAGTTTCTAAGCTGGCTTCGAAGCACACCCACTGAGTGATGACAAAACGTTCACTTTGGCCATGTGATCAATATACATCACATGGTTTGAAGGTAGGGGGGAAGGAAGGACAGGGCTCTTTGCCTGGTTCTGCACAGCAGGACAGGTAAATAATTTTTAATAAGTATGAATTACAAAGTTTAATATAATACAGTTGTGAGGGCATAACAAATAAAAAGATAGTCCTGGAGAATCACTTTAAGTATTTTTATTTATATTTGATTTTTAATGTATTTTTACCATTTCCAGGCTGGATTAAAGTCCGTTACTGTCCCTTACATTTTTTGGAAGAAAGTAAAAGGGATGTTACGTCATAAAAATATTTAAAATAGTACAATAAAAAGTACCTCAAGGTATAGAAATATCATCGTTCCCAAAAAAATAATTGTCCTATGAATTTGCATCTTTTGCTGTACCTACATCATGATCCATCCCTGCATACTATTCCGTCACTATCCTACTATCATGGAGAATTAAGACAAATATTTCACTGCAGAATTTTTTATATTAGCCATCTAGAAGCCTAGGAAAAGTGGTTGTGTACCTACTATAAATGATATTTCATTATCTGTATGATTTTTGTAATCTATTTTGAAAAAAAAAATACTTCTGCTATTTTAAATCTATATTCCCTTAAGATTTGATAGATTCTTTAGTATGTCATCCAGGATTCAAGAATTGCTTTTTTTATGGACAATGTTTTGGTACAGAAATTTATTTACTCTGGATTCACATAGTAAATAATTCTTTACAGATTTATAAATCCTTCTGCTATTAATCCTCGACTAAGTCCATAAACAACTCTACATGAATCTAAAACTTGATAGAAAAAGAACATGAAAAATGTAAAAAATGACAAGTTATTATGGAAATATTCTTGAAATATATACACTTTGGGTTTTTCATGATAAAGTAATGGTCTATACATTAATGACTCTTTCTGTAGGGCTATGAATCTTCAGATTCCTAATGTGCATTATCTTTTGCATTCTATTTCTGTTATTGCCATAAATTTCATTGTGGCCGATGTCAAGTTCTTGGACACATATTTTGTATAATTTCTTTCTTTCGGAAGTAACATAAATCCCATTGGTGGCTATGGAGACAGCCTAAGGCTTTAACACTGGCCAAAATGGAGTGCTTGCTTCTTTTATGATTGAGAAAATAGAATATAACTTTTTAATTAGTACAAGTGGGAATACAAAAATTTGAACAATGTTCCAGATGAATAATAAAGGGTCTTCATAAGCAACACTACAGGAAAAATCATCATTTTTAACCCAGTGTTTATGTCAAGGTCAATAACATTGGATTTAATGGCTTGTAGTTAACAATTTGAAACTACCTCAATATAAGGCTTGTTTTCTTTTGGGTCACTTTAAGATGATTGTTAGTTAGGATTTTTTTTAAGAAGGCACACCCGTACCTTACTATATGTTAATCACTTTACAGGCCCCCCAAAAAATATGGAATAATCAGTGCTGCAGGAACTTTATGCTGATATATGCTTTCTTAATTACATTAAAACTCAGTACACCCTCTACAAAAAGTTATCAAAATAAAATTCATGTTAAGATGGATATTTGATTCCATTGTACCCCAAAATATTATCTGCCTATGGATAATAAATATATCTACTAGATTATTCTCATTATCACAGTGCAATGTATTGTGCATGTTATTCTGTGGAAAATACAGTAGGGATGACCCTGTGCTCTAATGTACATAGGAGGGGACATTACATTAGATCTGTGTTCACATCTGAAGTATTTTGCAAAGTATACTCCAATGTAAGGCTCTGATTTCTGTACGATATAGCCATAAAGTGGCATATGTTAATTGGCCACAATGTAAAAAAACAAAATTTATATGTCACCATATACTTTTTTGCACAGGTACATCCAATGTCCTAATATGCTACGGTATGCAAATGTATACCACCCCACTGGAGGTCAAAAGAGTGTTTTTTGTTTTTCGTTGGAGAGATATGCACTTGAATCATTTTTACTTACTGTTAAAGGGGTTTTTGCACTACAAAGATCATAGTTTAAAATATGGGCACCGTAAACATAACCAACTTTGTAATTCACTTGTACTATCAAAATGCTACGGTTTAGAAGAAATTGCCTGCCTACCTTCTGCCACCATAGCGCATTTTGTGACTGGGATGGTCAGGTTCCCACCTCCTTGATGGTATCGGTTGGTGGCAGTGGGAGCAAGCACACAAAGTGCAAGTGTTATCAAATCATCGCATTGCCGAGGAAGACGCCTTTATTGCCCAAAATACGCCCAGGATTAACAAGACAACAACCTCTGTACTGCCTGAAATGCTGAGGTGAGAAAATCTCTTTAAACTTTTGGGGGATACCATCACAACATAAAAGGTAGTCTTAATAATATAGTTTAAAGTAACATACAAATGTCCTTGCACTCTGATACTGAAATATGTGCCAGCTGAGGACTAGTTTCATCTCTCTTCATGTACAGAAAACCAATTTTTTGATGGCTTGCCTAAATTTTTATTCATCTCCATATTATGGGCGACATGTATAAATTCTAATGCGTACTTTTTTTTACTTGCCGTCGACACTCCAGTTCTAAATAGATATAGAAGAGTGTAGAATACGACAGTATGAAGATTTTTGGCGCATTACATAAAGCCTAATGCGCCAAACTTTGTATGGACATAGAGTGTAATGCGCAAAACTTGGCGCATTAAGTTCTATGTAATGCGCCAAAAATCTGTCGTATTCTACACTCTCAGACTCTCATAATCCGAGCATTGAAACATTAAGAGGGCGACATGTATAAATTCGAATGCTTACTTTTTTTTTTACTTGGCACCGACACCACAGTTCCAAATAGATATAGAAGAGTGTAAAATACGACAGATTTTTGACGCATTACATAGAGCTTAGTGCGCCAAGTGTGGCGCATTACACTCTATGCCCATACAAAGTTTGGCGCATTAAGCTCTATGTAATGCGCCAAAAATATGTTGTATTCTACACTCTTCTATATCCATTTAGAACTCTGGTGTCAGCGCCAAGTAAAAAAAAAAGTATGCATTCGAAGCATACATGTCGCCCTAGGGTTTCTTTCCCAATTTGTGCTTTTCCTGTGCTGTAGGGAGCCTGCATTCGCTGCTGTCTCGCAGCAGCCTTTCCTGTTTTAGAGCTATAACCTTTGCCCAGTAAAACTACAAGCCCCAGAATCTTTTACTGAGCTTTATCTCTCCCCATTGTTTCTATCCTTAGTCTCAGTGCACACCCCTTTTCTCATACCTCAAGTTTTTAGCCCTCTCACCCTCGGTATAAGTCAGGTCATTGAGGTCTCCTGTGTTCTTTTTGTCCTGCTCTGTTCACGGTCTGCAGACTAATTCCCCCTCCCTCTCCTGTCTGTGCTATTAGCTGCGAGCTCCAAAGCAGGATAGGAAATAGGGTACATCACTGATGTATCATATGAAGTGGGCATTTCGTAACCATTATCCTTTTATAAAACTGTATAGTTGCATTATTAATGTGAGGAAAAGGATAAAAGTCTGGGGAGATGGGAAAGAACATCAGGAGTGCAGCACGGAAGAGGCTTTGCGAGGATAAATCCTCAGCTGTTGCAGAACTCAGCCAGTCTGCTTTACAGAACCTGACTTAAAAGACAAGGCTTCTTATCAGAGACGAAGCTGCTGCTTCCTCCACTAAAGCTTAAAAATGCACAGTCAGTATGGACAGTCTCAATAAGACGTAAGTGGAGATAGGCTCACCATAGAATTTCTGGGTCCCTGGTGGACCAGTTAAATTTTGTAAACAGGACCTGTGCAGGCAAGGTGTCTGGAAAGTTAATACTGGATCCTACTTCATATTAGACTACATGTAACTCGTCTATTTTTGGGGTCAACTATAAATAAAATGGTCTATAAGTACCACTTTGTTGTCAAATAAACAACTGGAAACTATGAAGCCAATATGCTGCTCATGAACATATACCCTTTTTCCTTAATGTGTGCCTTTTGGATAAGCCACTCTGATACCACATGTTTAAGTCTGATGGGTAGCTGTGGCATCACAAATGTGTTTCTGGTGGGTAATCTACTGTGGCATCATGGTGGGTTTCAGTCAGGAAAGCTGTTTCAGATAGGGTTAGTGATGGGCATGTCATATAGACCACTAAGTTTGGAGCTGAAAGTCAACACTCCTATGTATTGTTTTCATACAGGGACCCTATTGTAATTTTTTAAATCAAGACCTCCCACCTGTCATGTCTCAATTATATTACTGTCTTCCTATGTGACAGAGGGACCTATATAGCCCCCCCCCCCCCAGTTGTCAGAAGCCAGGTATGAGTGCTGCCTTTACACTTCCGATAGCACTGCCCCGCTTTGTGATCTGTGTATGTTACATGTGCCAAAGTCAAAACCTGAAGGCCAAATCTGTCTCACCCAGTTATTTTATGTGGCTCTCTAAAGCTTAGATACAGTGAGTAGGGATGTGTAAGGTCTAGCTGCAGAAGGACCAGCTCTCCACTATTTCCAGAGGGTGCAGCAAGCACTTGACAGAGGCGACAGTTCCAGCAGAGGGAGCAGACACAATCTTGCATTTGGAGCTAAGGTGCACACATCCACACTAACAGGCAGTGGCACAGTTCTGACAGCATTACCCAGACACCCCTGCCACACTCCAAGACCTTTCAATGGCACTTAGAAGGCAACCATAATATTGTTTGTATTGTACTGACTATGTAAATTCCCATCCCTGTGCCTCCACCTACTGAAAAAATACTACATTCCCATATTATTAAATACTTAACCTAATGTCCAAAACGATAAAGGAAAATTAAGTAATTCATTCTAAAGATACAAACAAAAAGTGTTCACATACTTCCAATCATCTGAAATCTTCCAGTGGAGTAGTAAAAACTGTAACAGCCTCTATGGTAACAGTTTCGTTTTTATAATCGATGTGGAATAAGTCCAACAGTAATTTTAAATTTTCCTAAATAATAAATGAAGCTATTTCCTAACAACTCCACATTAAACGTCTGGTCATAGATCCAGTAATGTAAACCCTTCAAGCTGGAAGGACCTCCAGGTCTACAGCCTACTTACCTGGCTGGCATCCAGAACCTACTCAGCCAAGTTGAAATTAGTTCAACATCTAAAACTGGTAATCAAGGTCTTTGTGTATGGCCAGGCTCGCAGCAAAGTTTTTAGGTCTACCGCTGATACATAAGCCACCTGACTTCAGACACAGCACTCAGCAAGCCTGACCGCAGAGCAAAGACTTATAAAATTTACAGTTTCTTCATTTTAAAACCACAGACTCCAAGCCTGGGACTTGCCAGATCTGCTGAGATTAAACAAATAGTTGTTAAATTCACTAGCTCGTCATACGAGTGCTCCCTATTTGTATTTCTGTTTCTTAGTAACATCATATCAGTATAATTGTACTAATATATACTGTAATATTATTTATTTAACATTTTATATTAGTTTTATATATTTAATTCAAATCTCTTAAAAACTTAAGAGTCAGGGGAATCACCACCTTTGTTGCATGATGTTCTTTCTGCAGCTCTGTCTCCTAAGGCAAATGTTGAAATACAATTCATTAAAAACTTAGCTTTATTAGAGCCCTATAAAATAATATTAATTTCTGTGGTAGTCTGAAGCTAAGTTTATAAATCGCATTATGTGATCGGGGAAAGAGTAAGGCGAGGTTTTCATTTGTGTCAGAGGTTCTGTCTGTAACCTCTGTTACAGAGATGGAACTGTATCCATTTCAAGACTTACACCAAAGGCACCTAAAGGGTTCTGCTGACTACAGTCGGATCAGTTGGGTTTCAGTTGTGGTGTCCATCATTTTAATGGGAAAAAAAAAAATTCATCACATTTTTAATCTGCAATAAAGGCTTGAAACAGAATTAGGCCTTAGAAATTCCCTTCAGAAATATCCTAAGACACCTTAAACTATAGCACCTACAGAAATCAAGTGTACTTTCATATGCCTCCAATTTCATACTGTTTTGTTTTTGATTTCCATATAAATTGCACCATATTCCACCAGATGCCAACTAATAGAGATATTCTCCCTTAGGATAACTGTTCCCTATGGTGGCAAGGTATGTAGCTACAGGAACTTTGCTTGTCTCTATAAGGCTTCACTACACATGGATCTGCCATGTGCATGTGGCTTTAGTTCAAAAGTCTCAAGCTTAATGTATCAATTAACTGATTACCATTACCTGAACATACTTTAAAAGAAGCATTTCAGAGAATCTAGTAGCAAATCAAATCATCATTTAAAAGCAGGGACATCACTAGGAAGTTTTATCCTGGGCTTTTGCGTACCTAGCTATAGAGGGACCCTATATACCTAATTATCTACTGGGGGGACCTATGTATCTACATACTTACTGGGCTGGACTGTATACCTGACTGCCTACTTTAGGGGGAGCTTTATACTTACCCACTGAGGGACTTATATACCTTCCTCCCTACTGTGTGGTCAATATAAACTACCTACAGATGGCACTATTTACCTATCTATCTACTGAGGGGGCCTATATACCTATCTACCTTCCAAGGGTACCTATATCCCTACCCACCTAGTAAAGGGACCTATATTTCTACCTACCTGGTAACTATATACATACCTCCCTATTGAGGGAACCTATTTACTGTAGCTACCTACCAACTGAAGAGGCCTGTACCTACACCTAGGGACCTTTTATCCCTTCTTATTTATTGAAAGGGCCTAAATACCTACCTACTAGTGGGCATTATAAACAAACCTACCTAATGAAGTAGCCTATATGCCTAGCTAAATGGGGACTAAATGCTTACCTACCTACTGCATAGCTTATATACCTAACTACATGCTTAATGGAGGGGGGGGGGGGCTATGTACCTACCTAATGGGGAGTCTGAATAACTCCCTAGATGATGGGGCCTATATAGGAATTATGGGTGACTCCCCATCTTCCACAGCAGGCAGCCAGCTTTCCTATCACAGGAAAGTGGATTGTCATGAGGAATGGGACATTTCCATGCTTTCCTGGGCATTATATAGCTTATCCAGCATAAATCTTTGTGTGTAGTGTTTAAAAGTTTTTTTTACAGTTTTCTCTTTTGAACTGCATATGATTTATTGGACTACGCTTTACCAGCATTGGATTTATTTCTGTAATAAAATGGTCAACAAAGGCTGGTGATGCAGAATATTTATTTAAATATATTGTATTTTTCTGTTGATTAAAAAAAAAAAAAAAAAAACATTTTACACCAGTGTCAGATATGGTTACGTCTGAAAGATGCCTCTTCATTACTAGCACTAGGGCATGGTGTCAGCCAGTGTTATTTTTTGTCACCCCAAAGCTGACACTAACCCCCTGTCACAATTACGGTAGTACCCAAAAAATCAGGTTTACTTTAAATAGCTGATTCAACATAAGAAGTGGACCCTCTAATGTGAGGGTTTGATTCTGGGGCGGCTGATGGCAGGTATTTTTAGGATGGTATGGAACGATTCTCCATGGACCTTCCCAATCTGAAAGTATTAGCCTGCATCTGACAGGTTTACTTTGGCTCGTTATGAAAAATGGGTGGACCCCACATAGTTTTTTTTTGTTAATTTCTTTGAATATTTTTAATAAACATGGTTAAAGAAACATGGAGTCTCTCCATTTTTTATAACCAGCCAAGATAAAAACATCAGCTGGCAGCTGATACTATCAGGATAGGAAGATCCATGGATACTGTGCCCTTCTCATCCTAAAAATACCAGCCTGCAACCACCCGAACAGTGGACCATAACATTAGAAGGTTTACTTTTTATGGTAATCCAGATCTTCTCAGTACCCTTTGTGCGTTGGGTACTGGGGTAATAGTGACAGGGCATTAATGACAGCCTTGGGGTGACAAAAAACACTGCTTGCTGACACTGATGGTAACAGAGAGGCATCTGTCAGAACCTCCATTACTAACACTGGAATGAAATGGCATAAAAAATGCTTTATTTACATAAAAAAATCCAGACTCTATCCCTTGTTGATTTGAAGAAAAGATTGAACCGTGATCCGACTTAATCCAACAAATCTAACGTAGTACAATAGGTCCAATGTTATCCAAAGGGGAAACCTGTAAAAAAATATTAACACTACAAAAAACAGTGCTAAACTCCATTTCCTGCATCCTCTGAGGATCATTATTGCAGCTGATCTTCTGAGGGTGCTAGCAGTTTGGGCCACATAAGTTGATCCTGAGAGGTACAGGCCACGGCAGCAAAGCAATCTGCAGGGGGTTGTGGTTTTAAGCTATGGCATGTACCCCCTTTCCTGTCTCTCCTCCCAACCATTGTATTGTGTAGCCTATCAATAGGAAGGGTGCTGAAAAAGTGAGGATTCTAAAATTTTTGTGTGCCGAATTCTGCAGAGACGAGTCATGGCCAACAGATGCCATTATGGTGGTCGCAAGGAAAATATAAGGAGAAAAGAACAACTCCAATCAGAGAAGATGTCACTTGTTAGTCACTGTTTGTAACTGCACTGTAACTTTATAGCATCAGAAAGGTAAGGTATACAGTTAACAACTATTTTATTTTAACGACTGAAACGTGTTAATAAGATGTTTTTACGAAACTTGCAGAAGTAACCAGAAATCTGTTAACTATTGATATAATTTGTTAAACATTTCCCTGGTGAGCTCACTTTATGAGGATGAGTTTATATTAGGTCAGATATGTCTGGCTTCTTAATAGTTCAAGCTTTGATCTTCATCAAACCACACATAGCCTTAACCAGCTTGTCTAAAGATATTCCTAGTTGAATCTGTGACTCATACCTACAACATCCATAGTTCATCGGAGAAAGTATCTTTAAACCTATACATTTTTTATATCTCAAATTAATATTTGGGATCACTTAGCATATTCAGTGCTCAGTATATTGTAATTTGCACATACGCTAACAAAGGTGGCTTAAATGCAGGGTTTTAGATTAAGTAATACAATCTGGGTAAAATACAGTGGGCTTTATTTAAAACTTCTTAGTTTAGTGTTGTACATTTTTAAGATATATCATAGACAATGTTATAGAGCTATGTTCTTAATGAGGAATCCAAAAGACTTACACTTGCCTAGTTCAGAGCCAAAGAGAGTGGGTAAGAGGTGATTACGCCACATAGTATGGCTCCGGACAAGGTTGAACTCCCATACAGCCTACAAATCAATCTCTCAAGCCAGCTCACTGACTACTTCTCCATATCAATACTCTTGCTTTCTGTGTGCTACTACACAGTTCTATCCTCTGGGTCTCTGTACGAACTTTAGAAGACCCACTGGGCAGTTCTCTTCTAGGCACACCATTACACATTTAGCACATTGGTACTCTGTTCAGTGGACAAGTACAAGCCTACTGCTTTTACAAGTTAATGACTATTTACTTTGGCCCCTCAGGCAGTTTTACTATGTACACTTCATCTGGTGCCAAAAATGTCTTTACTCTTCTCTACCTCCATCTACCAGTGCCACAAATTCTTACAACTACATTAGTGTTTGATCCTTCTGAATCCATGCTAATGCTGGTACCTTCCCTCGATTTACAAGCTGGCAGCTAGGAAAAAATAATTCATGATACCCAATCACTCTGACAAGGTATGGCAAAGAGTGTGGGGCACATTATAGCATAGTACAATATAATATATCCATCACACATGCAGTATGTATACATGCCAATAACAACATAATATTAAACATTTTCATAAAGTAGAACACCTTTTACATGAAAGAGAAATATGAGGTTTACCACCTTTGACCTTCCTTATACCTTGCAGCAGAAAAAACACAGGGGGCACATTTAATATTGCTGTCTAGGGCTGAACCAAATTTATCACAGTGGTTAATGCCATTTGATCATTTTGAGGCATTTTTTAGACTTGTCTAGCTTTTTAGACAGCTATTAGTTGTCTTACTTTCTACAGCAGAATTTTGATGTGTTTTGGCGCAGTTTTTGGCACAGTGTTGAAGAAGTCATAAAAAGTGTGTAAAATGTTCATTATTAATTTTTCTGGGACACACTGCCACATGGTGCGCATTAATCTTGGTGCACAATGCCGCGTATAGTCCACACCCTCTTTAGCGTAAAGACACACCCAGTTCCTGCTGGACCACCACCCTTTTTTCAGGGGAGTTGCATACATGTCTAAAACACCGAAATGAGCCACAGCGTACCATATTTTATTACACCTTTTTGGTGCAACTAAAAGATTCTGAGTTTTGAAATATGAAAACTATGGAACTATTAAATACAAGTGAATAGACTCTTACTTCCAAAATCAAAGTCTCGTTGGTTGGTCCATCTGCATAAAGACTTTCTGGTTGCTGTGTTGATCTTTGATAGGTAAAGGTGGTCCCAGCAAATGAGAACTTTCCAGGCCAGTCAATGGTCCATTCTCCAGTTAGATAATACTGTCTATTAAGGTTTCTCACAGCAATGTAACTAGTGGAATACTGGAGCTCTCGTAAATGGATACTTCTCGCACCGGCTGGAACAGTGACTATAGAGTAGTAGTCTATAAAAAAAGGAGGAAATGAGAAGAATCTTTAATCTATTAATTGTGATCAGAACTATCAACATTAGAAGGCATTTTTCATTTACTCTACAATAAGATGCACTTTGGTAACAAGAAACCAGCAGAGTTTTTAAAAGAATTACAAATACATGGCTACCTTCTTCCAAAAATAATCCCACACTTGTCCATATTTTGAGTATGGTGTTGTAACTCAGCTCTTCTTACTTCAAACAACCTATGAATCGGCTTGTCAACGCTTCTTGAAGAAACCAGTTATATTTTCCTCTAATTTAGCTTTAAGTGTATATATTTGTCAAATCAGTACAAATATTTGCAAAGTTAATTAACATTTACAGAAGAAAATTAAAAAATAAAGTTCAGAGAGATTTTTACAACTGTTAGGCTTTATTTTTGCATACCTGCCTCCTTACTCACTATGCTCAAATTCTACACTCATTAAAGACAGCTTTAAATACTCAAGTTATTTATTGCCTACATGCTAATCTCAACTTGGTTTAAACATAAAAACCTGCTGGACATTAAGGCTATGTTCACACAGCTGATTTCAGAACTGATTCACGTCGGATTTCCGACATAAATACGTTCCGAAATCAGTTGCAAATCAGTTGCAAATCAGTTGCAAATAAGCTTCACTAAATGTGGCACGTATTTGGAACTGATTTCCCGACGGATTCACCATCCATATTCATTATAGTTGGTGAATCCGTCCGGAAATAATTGACATGCACATTGTTCTTGCGGCCGGATTGCGGCCGCAATCCGCGGCCGCCATCCGGAACGGAAATAAGTGTCGTCTGAACGACGAAACGTATTTCCCATTAAAATCAATGTAAAACTGCCAGTTACTTGTTTGTAACTGATTTTGCAACGGATTTGCGGCCGTAAATACGGCTGCAAATCCGTTGCGAAATAAGCCGTGTGAACATGGCCTTAAGGTAATGTCTACACAGCACTGGATTCTTGTCTGATTTTTGACGAATTCAGTATTCAGAATCCGCTGAAAATCCGACTGTACCCAGTGCTGTGTAGACCTCAATAGAAAATCCGTGCTATAGTCTACACAGCACGGGTTCAATGTACGGGGCTGGCAGGAATCCGAAATCTGACCGCCGAAATCCAAAAACTGCGGTGCGGCGAAGTTAAACTATTGTCGGATTTCCAATGGTATTACAACTTTAGCTGTGTAGACATAGCCTAAGAGATGTTAGATGCATTTGTGGGAGATAAGCAGAAAGAAGCCCTCTTCAATTCCACCCCACATGAATGTGGTACGTAGAAATAACAGGAATTACATAAACAGCCAAGCAGGCCACTCTAAGCCATTTCTTCAGAAATAAATGAGAGCCATGGAAACTGTATAGAACAGCATATGCTTAATCCCAGCCTCCTTTTGCTATTGCATTTTAATGGGTAAATCCATATTAGCCATGATTGTTCTGACATTAAACCTTTGTTATTTAAGAACCAAGATGGATGACTATTGATATAGATCACATCCAGATGAGAGTCTGCCTAAGTCTGTGTTGTAGTACTATGCATTAATAAAATTTCACATAGATAGCAGGTATAGTCTATCTATCTATCTATCTATCTATCTATCTATCTATCTATCTATCTATCTACCTTATATATCAAGTGGCCACGATAATGTGTTCCTGTTCTATCTATTAGTGTTTTGTATATGATCTTGACCCAGGAACTAAGTCAATTTTAGTATTGTCATAAAATTCTTAGAGTCATTCATTCATTGTTGTATAGTACCTGCAACTTTTAACAGCTAGTGAGCCACGTGAAGGGCCCTGAGATTCTAATGTCGGTCTCAAGTTACTAGTGGGGTGCAACCATTGAAAATTAGAAGTTCTTACCGTTAGTCTTGTGATGGCTCAGATATTGTCCTCTGTAAAACTTGCATGTAGAATTATCACCTTTACACACCCCACAGGCATCCAAAGTTGCTTTTGATCCAAGAACATAATCACACCCTACAAGCTGGCACCGGAATTTACAGAAATGAAATGTGTGTTAGGAATTGTGAGCATCGGAACGTATCATATCACAGGATGCAGAGAGATCATTTCTTCATGCTGTTTTTAAGCCAAAGTGAAATTAAAATCCATTCACATTTCTGCATGGTACATTTAGTAAGATGATATTTTATACCACGGTAGATAATAGAAATCTGAATGAAACCAATTAATTAAGTACTTAGTTAAAGGCCGTTCTGCGGTTAACATGAATTACACATTATCTGTTCTGATATTTTACCGTAGTTTTATGTTTTATAGTCAGATGAAATGACTTCTTTGTGAACTTATGCTCTGATACTATTGTGTGGTTAAGAATACCTTCAGCACCTTCTATATACAGTATATACCACTATAGAAATTTCACATATTTGAATTGATAGCATCAATTATACTGTATATTTTCCAATTTACTTATCAGTTGCAGGTTGTTTAGAATTTCAGTAGTCCTGAATTTCTTTAACCCCTTAAGGACCGTCCACTGACTTTTGTCGTTGGCTGGTGCGGGTCGTTCGCCTACAGCGATGTCTTTTGGCGTCGGACATCGAGGTTTGCGGCTTCGGGCGTCGCAGCTGCGCTGAGATCGGGGCTGTACTACACAGCCCTGATCCCAGAGCATCTCCTGCGAGGACCGGGGAGCGGAGGATACTTCGGCAACCCAGTGCTTTAACCCTATGATTGTGGCGGATCGTCACCGCAGCGCAATCAAAGAGTTTCCCTGCTCTGTCGGGTGATCGGAACAACCGGTGACCCGACAGAGACTGGGGAATGGCTGCACAGTCAGTCCTGGGGACCTAGAGTAACCCCAGGACTGTCTGTGTATCAAGCCAGAGACCAGGACAGACTGTGTGCTGTCCTGATCACTGCCTGTGTCAAACTGACACTGATTATAATGTATTAGCATATTAATATATGCTAATACATTACCAAGTGTGTAAAAAAAATGTAAAACAGTTCTCCTTTCACAGGATTTAATCCCTTTCCGCCGGAGCCAGTTTTGGCCTTCCTGACAGAGCCCGGGTTTTAAAATCTGACATGTGTCCCTTTATGTGAGAATAATTTTTTGACACTTTTACCTATCCAAGTGATTCAGAGACTGTTTTCTCGTGACACATTGTGCTTTAAGATAGTAATACATTTTGGTCCTAAAAGTCCTTGTTTAATTGTGAAAAATATAAAAATATGAAAATATTCAAAAATTTGCAATTTTCAAAGTTCAAAAATTTCTGCGTGTAAGACAGTTATTCCACTCAAAATAGTTTATATCTAGCATATACCATATGTCTACTGTAGGTTGGGATCATTTTTTAAATGGTTTTTTTTTTGTACCACATTAAGGGGCTTAGAAATATAGTAGTAATTTTTCACATTTTCAAGAAAATTAGCAAAATAGATTTTTTTATGTACAAGTCCAGTTCTTACGTGGCTTTGAGGGGCCTATATGTTAGATACCCTAATAAATGACCCCATATAATAAACTATACCCCTTAAAGTATTTTAAAAAAAGCATTTAAGAAGTTTGTTGACACTTTAGATATTTCACAGAAATTAAAGCAAAGTGGAGGGGAAATTTCACTTTTTTGCAGACTTTCAATTTTTATTCATTATTCACTGGAACACAGTAGATGTGACCAAGGAAATGCAGGTTAATATCGATTCCTCAGATTCTGACGTTTTCAGAGATATCCCATATGTGGCCCTAGTGCGCTATTTGGCTCAACCACAAGCCTCAGAATAGGAGGAGCACCTACTGGACTCTGGGGTCTCATTTTCATTACAATTTTATTTAGGCACCATTTCAGGTTTGCGGACACCCTAAGGTGCCAAAACCTAATAAACTCCCCTAAAAAGACCCCATATTGGAAACTACACCCCTTACGGAATATATCCAGAGGTGTGGTGAGTATATCGACCCCACAGGTGTTTCACAAATTTTTTTAGCGTTCGGCTCTGAAAATAAAAAAAATATATTTTTTCCAATAATCTGCAATTTTAGCTGAAAATGTTTAATTTTTACAAGGAATCCTGGAAAAAAAGCACCCCAAATTGTGTTACGCAATTTCTTCCAAGTTTGGCAATACCCTACATGTGGGTGTAAACTGCTGTTTGGGCGCATGGCAGGGTGTACAAGGGAGGGAGTGTTATTTGGCTTTTGGAGCACAGATATTGGTGGGGCCATGTCGCATCTGCAAAGCCCCCAAAGTACTAGAACAGGTGAAACCTTCCAGAAGTTGCCCCATTTTGGATTCAACACCCCTCAGGGATCTCATCTAAGGGTGTATTTTGCATTTTGGGCGCACAGGTGTTCCGTAGTTTTTTTTTAGCATTGGGCCATGAAAATGGGGGGGAAAAAACACAGTTCCGCCATTGTTTTTGGGCTTCATTTTTACAGTATTCGCCATACGGGATAAATGACAGGATAACTTTACTATGGGGGTCGGTACAATTACAATGATATAAATTTTATATAGTTTTTTATGTTTTATTACTTTTACACAATAGAAGTGAGTTTATAAAAAGTTGCGTTTTTATGTTGTCCTATTCTGACAGCCATAGCTTTTTTAATTTTTTGTATACAGAGCTGATTGTGGGCTTGTTTTTTACGAGATGAGTTGATGTTTTTAATAGTAGCATTACGGGGTGCATGTGACGCTTTGATCACTTTTTATTAAGGTTTTTGTGAGCCATTTTGAACAAAATACAGCAATCCTGGTAGTGTTTTTTATTTTTATTTTTTACAGCTGCCACTGTGTGGTATAAATGAAAAGCTAGTTTTACTCAGCAGGTTGATACGATTACAGCGATACCAAATTTGTATTTTGTTTAATGTTTTACTGCTTTTACACAATAAAAACACTTTTATTTGAAAAGGAAAACATCGCCACAGTCTGAGAGCCATAACTTTTTTTATTTTTCTGTTTATGGAGCTGCATAGGGACTTTTTTTTTGCGGGGTGAGTTAACGTTTTTATTGATATCATTTTTGGGGGGACAAGACTTTATGATCGCTTTTAAATCCGTTTTTTGGAAGGCAGGGTGTAGAAAATACTGCAATCCTAGCAGTGTTTTTTATTTTTATTTTTAATAGCGTTCACCGTGCAGTATCCGTGGCAAATTAGTTTTACTCTGTGGGTTGAGACGACTACGGTAATACCCAATTGATATAGTTTTTTTATGTGGAAGCACAATTTTATTTTATTTTTTTAAAGTGTTTTTATTGCGTAAAACAATATTTATGTGTCGCTATCTTCTAATAGTCATAACTTTTAAAAATTTTCCTTAAACAGAGCTGTGTAAGGACTTTTTTTTACGGGATGAACTGATGTTTTAATTTGCATCACTCTGATGTTGATATGAGTTTTTGATGACTTTTTACTACATTTTACGTGCTTGGGGACGAACAAAAATCGCAATTCTGTGACTGTTTTTTAGGGTTTTTTTTTACGGCGTTCACCGTACGGGTTAATTAACATGACAGATTTATAGGGCAGGTTGTTACGCACGCGGCGATACCAAATATGGGTACTTTATTTATTTTTTATCTTTTTGAGGCGATTGGCGTTTGTAAAGGGGAAAAGGGCAGTGTACATGTTTTTATTTTATTTTTTGTGTTTGTGTTTTACTTTTTTTACACTTTTTTTTTCACTTTTACACACTTATTTCACTTTTCCCCAGAGGGGAATAGTATGAACGATCATCAGATCGTTCATACAATAGGAGATCAGCACACAGTTTATAGTTGTGTACTGGTCTCCATGGCAACTGTCAGTCACGCTGCCCACAATGCATTGCGGGCATCATGACATCACCAGAAAACCCGGATGCTGTCATTCAGCATCCGGGCTGTCTGGTAGGTAGTCCAGTAGCGGCGCAGAGCGCCGTTACTGCGCCGGATCGCGGGTAGCAGGAGCTCACTCCTGCTGCGTGCAGCTGCGATTTCACGACCACGATTTCGCGACATCAAGGGGTTAATCCCCCGCGGCCGGAGCTCACTCTGGCAGGGGGGGATGCGGCATGATGCCAGCGGTAATATACCGCTGGTTCCATGCCGCGATCTTGCGCTCTCCGCTTGTGAGCGTGCAAGATCGCCATGACGTACCCATACGTCAATTTGCGGGAACCCCTACCCGACCTTGACATATGGGTACCTTACTGACGTTCCCTCTAGGAAAACCCATTCATACCCTAAAGGTCTTAGAAATAAAACTTACGATATGTGTGGATCTTATTTAGTGACCAAAAAGGAAAAATGAATGAGTAATGCTTCTTTTTCAGTTAAATGTAAGCTTAAAGACTACTGAAAAATAGAGGGCAATATTTAAGGCAAATGTTCCCCATAAAGACTTGCCAACCGCTTAGTGTAAATAAAATTGATGAAATAAATGGCTTTGTAATTACAAAAGTTTTACCTCACAACTTCCATCAATGCATATGTCAATTCCACTAGAAGAGCATGGAGTTCCATCTTTTACTTTGTTGGATAATGCAAAGAAAAAGTCAAAATCTTCAGCGGTACAGTATAACTTGCAGATATTCTCCTCTGGAAAATAAAAGCGACTTTTAACAACTGCATTGAGTAATAGAATTCCAATTTCAACTGTCATAAATATATTGGCTCAAGGCAGAGAAATGTGTTTTTTTCTAGTTTTTAGGTATGGGATTGAAGGATAAAGAAAAAAGTGACAGGACAACATTGACATGTCTCATCTATAAATGGAAATTTTTGTGATAAATATAACATATGCCCAGACTTTGACACTGTAATGAACCCAAATGGTCGAGCAGAAGTCAACCTCATTGTGAGCTGACTTTGGGGCCAATGACTTTCCACTAAGGTGTATTCCTTACCAGCAAATTAAAAAATAATCTATTGTACCTTTTTGCTATTATGTCCTTTATGTGAAATGTTAACAGCAAGCTTCATGATGAAATTAAGAGTGTACTTATTATAAATAGTAATGATGGACTCCTAAAATCATTTCCTCTGGTGGAACCAAAGACTATCTGTCCAGCATTCCTAATAGCATATTTGTCAGGTGAATTTTTACTAAACCTATGGTTATACACCACTTACACCAGTTTTGGTGCTATTGAGAAAGAAACTCTAAATGATAAAATAAATAAAAGGATTTAATGAGAACATTACAAAGACTCAACCCAACCCAACCATTCATTTCTACAGTCATTTTGGTGGATCTCTGAGTAAAAATCACCATGATGTTTTGTTGGCAGTTAAAGCAGTTCAACTTTCTTATATTTTACATCTCACCTTCCACTTTTGTGTAGGGCTTCCATTTGTAGAACCAGCCTCTGAAAGGCTTGCTGTTGTATTCAGCACACTGCTGTGCTCGGAAATCCAGAGTGTTCGCAGGACAAGCCTCAGTGTTACAAATCTGATAAATACGGCTTGAGCCCTGGCAGTATTTTCCCCCATGCTGAGGTCTATAACATAAAGAACACTGTGTCAATACACTATTGCACAAATCATTGTTGTTGATGATAGTATTTTTACTGGGTCAAAATAAAACTAGTATCTTACACTGGACTATTGCAGAACCTCTCCTGATACTTTACTCCAGCACCACAGTCTCTCGAACACTGGGACCAATCTGACCAGTCTGACCATCCTCCATTTACTGATCTTGGGCCGTTGTCTCCAAATCTCACACACTGTCCCCTGCGGCACCACTATTTTCAATCAAGTGCATAGAAATATTTTATTAATCCCCATGAAATGTAAAAACATGTAATAACAACTACATATATAGTATGCAAAACACTTTGGATAAAATTTGAGAACATTATAGGTTTTCATTAAATCATTGCCTGTTATAGCTTTCAAGGCATTTCTAACATGACAGGTAGAGTTGAGTCATACATTAAATTGAAAGAAAAACATCTTACCATATTTAAACCACAGACTGTACCCTCTGCTGCTGGCATAAACTTTGTCTCACACCTGTGGCTAGATTTGTGGCACCACAGTGACTTGCATATATCCTAAAGAGGAAATAAATATATGTACTAAACAGTTTTCCACTTTCCCATCCTCAAGGTGTCATGATCAGGAGTGTAACTAGAATTCACAGGGCCCCACCACCAAATGACAATAAATTAAAACAGCAGCCTAAGTAGCAACAATTAAAGGAATAAATTATACTGCAATATATCAAGGAACCTAAATAGTAGTGCTGGAGAACAGAAAGCTACCGACTGCTTGTTCCCTACAAAAAGGAACAATGTTCTTGGATCTGAGTGAGCCCCCTCAACCTTTGGGCTCCATAGCAGTTGCTATAGCTATAGTTATGTCCATGGTCATGACTGGGCAAATACATATGCAACCACTAATTCTTACAGATGGTTAACACCACAATACCGTACATTCATGCAGGCTCGGACTGTGCCACCGGGGGACCGGTGAATCCCCCGGTGGGCCCCCCCCCCGAGCCGCTGTGGGCCCCAGAGGCAGTGCCCCGTCCGCGCATCCGGTCCCTGAGCGCCCGGGCCCTGCGTCCCAAGCGCCCAGAGACTGGGCCCGGTAGCCGACTCCTGGGGCTGCGCGGTGTCAGCGGAGCACAGCGCCACTAGCGCTCCGCTCCGCTGATCTCCTTGGCAGGCTGAAGGCCTAATGCCTTCAGCCTGCCGGGCGCCGGCCCCAACGACACAGCACCGCGCCGCCTAAGCAGGGCGCCTGTAGATGCCGGCGGGAAGATCGGAGCGGCCGGGAGGGACAAGGAGCCAGAGCCAGGTAAGTGATTGTTTGTTGTTTGTTTTTTGTTTTTTTAAAATCTACCTACAGTGTCCCTGACTACTATTGATGGGGCCCTGACTACCATAAAGGGGGCCCTGACTACCATAATGGGGGCCCTGGCTACTATAGAGGGGGCCCTGGCTACTATAGAGGGGGCCCTAACTACCATAAAGGGGGCCCTGGCTACAATAAAGGGGGCTCTGACTACAATAGAGCGGGCCCTGACTACCCTACATGGGGCCCTGTCTACCATAGAGGGGGCCCTGGCTACTATAGAGGGGGCCCTGACTACCATACAGGGGGCCCTGACTACTATAGAGGGGGCCCTGACTACCATAAAGGGGGCCCTGGCTACCATAAAGGGGGCCCTGGTTACCACAAAGGGGGCTCTGACTACTATAGAGGGGGCCCTGACTACCATAAAGGGGGCCCTGGCTACCATATAGGTGGCCCTGACTACTATAGAGGGGGCCCTGACTACCATAAAGGGGCCCTGGCTACCATAAAGGGGGCCCTGACTACCATAAAGGGGGCTCTGACTACTATAGAGGGGGCCCTGACTACCATAAAGAGGGCCCTGGCTTCCATAAAGGGGGCTCTGACTACTATAGAGGGGGCCTTGGCTACCATAAAGGGGGCCATGACTTCCATAAAGGGGGCCCTGGCTACCATAAAGGGGGCTCTGACTACTATTGAGGCGGCCCTAACTACCATAAAGGGGGCCCTGGCTACCATAAAGGGGGCTCTGACAACGATAGAGGGGGCCCGGACTACCATAAAGGGGGCCCTGGCTACCATAGAGGGGGCCCTGAATACCATAAAGGGGGCCCTGGCTACCATAAAGGGGGCTCTGACTACCATAAAGGGGCCCTGGCTACCTAAAGGGGGCCCTGGCTACCATAAAGGGGGCCCTGACTTCCATAAAGGGGGCCCTGACTACTATAGAGGGGGCCCTGACTACCATAAAGGGGGCCCTGCCTACCATAGAGGGGGCCCTGGCTACTATAGAGGGGGGCCCTGGCTACCATAAAGGGGGCCCTGACTACCATAAAGGGGGCCCTAACTACTATAGAGGGGGCCCTGGCTACTATAGAGTGGGCCCTGGCTACTATAGAGGGGGCCCTGACTACTATAAAGGTGGCTCTGGCCACTACAAAGGGTGCCCTGGCTACTACAAAGGGTGCCCTGGCTACTACAAAGGGTGCCCTGGCTACTACACAGGGGGCCCTGCCTAACATACCGGGGGCCCTGGCTACACAGGGGCCCTGGCTACAAAGGGGGGCCCTGGCTAATGGAAAATGGGCCCTGGCTAATGGAAACTGGGCCCTGGCTAATGAAAGGGGGGCCCTGGCTAATGGAAAGTGGACCCTGGCTAATGAAAGGGGGGCCCTGACTACAAAGGGGGCCCTGACTACCTATAGGGGGCCCTGACTACCTAAAGGGGGCCCTGACTACCTCCACAGTAGCTAAAGGGGGGGGGGGGTGACATCCTGCACACTAGCTAAAGGAGGCCCCTAACTACCTGTATACTACCTAAAGGGGCCCGAACTGCCTGTATGCTGCCTAAAAGAGCCCCCTAACTGCCTGTATACTACCTAAAGGAGGCCTTAACTGCCTGTATACTACCTAAAGGAGACCCCTAACTGCCTGTATAGTACCTAACGGAGACCTCTAACTGCCTGTATACTACCTAAAGGAGACCCCTAACTGCCTTTATACTACCTAAAGGAGACCCCTAACTGCTTGCAGCCTATATAAAGGGGACCCTAACTACCTACAGTCTACCTAACTGGGGTCCACCAACCTACAGCCTACCTAACTGGGGTCCACTAACATGGGATACCTAACTGTAGCCTATCTACTTTCCTAACTGGGGCCTGCTTATCTACCTGGGGGTTATTTACCTACCCACTTGTGGCTAGGTACCCACCAGCCTGCCTGGGGCTGGCCTACCAACTTATTCAGCGAGAGTCTACCTACCTAATTAGGGCCTATCTAGTTACCTGGGACCTTGCCCATTTGCCTACCTACCTAGGGTCTTGCCTACCTACCTGGTAATATAATTGAGAGGGCAGCAGCCCATAGTTGTAGTATTATCAGTATTATCCAGGGGGTTAGCCCTCTCCCCACCCTCCAACCCCTTAGGATACTAGGCCTCTAAGTAATGGCTTGTACCCGCTCTCCCACCCCTGGGTAGTTTGTACAGAGGTGGGAATAGGTAAAGAGATGCTGGAAAATTGAGGATTCTAAGATATTTGTGTGTAATTTCTGCAGGGATGAGTTGTGGCCGGAACAAGTCATCATGGCGGTGTGGAACGGATGCAGAAGAGAAGGGAATAAGAACGACTCAAGAGAAGAGAACGACTCCTCAGATAGGATGTCTCCGGTGAGTCCCTGATTTCAGGGGTTATTTTTTATATTGTAATGTGATGGTGACCTGAGCTGGTATCGGACCACTATGTGGTCTCCATATGGCAGTATTGTAGGTTATATTGGCGCTAGTAAGTGGCAGCGTACACTGGTCCCTGATTGTAAGAGTGAGGGAACACCTGTGATAGGAGTTACACTTTTACTTTCTTGCTGGTGCTTATTTTAGAAGGTGGTGAGGTGCGTGACCAAGGGAAACGTGGAGGGGGGATATTGTATGTGGGTGGAGGGGGATATGGATGGAGCTACTTAGCCCTGTGTCTATGATATGTTAGATTGACAAATGTGTGATTCCCTTGCTATTATGCTACACAATACAGTTCTTTCTTGCACACTGTATTATGTGGTAAAATGGGCGCATTTATGTCCGAGAGGCCGGTAATATATTCATGTACAGTAGGATGCGCCCCCGAGATCAACTCCCCTGTGGGCCCCAGACTCCCCAGTCCGACACTGCATTCATGTCACTTACAGTATTAGATCAACTGAAATGTTATAATTCTAATTGTTAAAATGAGTAGAGTTAAGTTTTACTACCCTTGCTGTGTTTATTTTTTCTTTCCATTCCTCCACTTTGTCTGCTTATTTTGCCCCTCTTGTTTCCTGCTCATTAGCCCACTCTGAGTGGAGTCGCCACCACACACATATGGGTTATATATATCCGATTTCCAATAAATGGCATTTCCTGGCTTCCTGCTGGAAGAAGTAGAAGCCTGGCATTTGTGTGGGCCCAGAGAGAGCCAAATGGTGCACATTGCAGCACTGCAACAGAATGTGTTGCATTGTCATTGAAGAAATATGAGGAATATGATAAAAAGTAGAAAGTATCATCAAGGGCATGGAGCGTAGCTGTGACCATGTGTGCTGTCAGAAAGACCTGCTTTGAGTAATTTAGCAGCAGCGGGTCTGATTCAGCCCCAATGACTCAGGCCAGTGGACAGAAAAGACACATGGTCTGTAAGCAGTGGACAGAGAGGACATTAGCTTTTGGAACTTCCTGTAAGACCTTTTTAGGAGATCTGAAGAGTGAGTGGACTGGTGGTCCATGGGAACAACAATTATCCAACTCCTATGTGTTAAGAATTAAGCTGGGTGGAGGAGTTATTGGGACACATTTATCAAGGCAGTTGCACCAGAATTCTGGCACAATTTGCGCCCAAAATAATGTGGCTGGGTCTCTGTAAAAGGGGTATGGTTCAGCTGGGATAGGGGTTGGTTTAGTGTGTGAAGCCATGCACCATAAATGCCCCAAAATTTGTGTGTCGTAAGTGGCATAAAGTTAGCAAATTTATAAATGGTGGAGATAGACTAGATTGTTTAAAAATGTGCTACATTTATGAACATTATGATAAATGGGGCACATTATAATGTCTAGTCTAGCTTAAAACTGTCTTAGAGGTAAACTCTATTAATAAATGTGCCCCATTGTTTGGGACCTGCAAGTTATTGTTATGATGTTCCTCTTATTTTTCATCTCTTGTTAGTCTTAGGAATGGAATTGACATTGCTCTGTTGGGCTTGAGATTTTCTTTTTATTGCTTTGGGTTTTTACGTGGTATGTGTTGCACATCTGCAGCCAAAGGAAGTTGGAATCCATGAAAGGTATTGGCATAGCAGACATCATGACCCACAGAGACACAGACGGTTCACCCCAAGTAGCTGATGCTCTCCTGCAAGAAGTTGGTGTCAGGACAGGTTACTGCAAGGGATAGCCTCTTGGAGACCCATAGCAGGTGGTCACCTTCGCATAGCTTCTCTTCTACAAGTCCAAGTCTGTTTTACTGCTCCCCACTTGGTCATGTGGCTGTCAGGCATCTATAATCTCTTCAGACTTATGCCACACATTGCATCTATGCATAAAAATATGTATTTATACTCTACTCAATCAAAAGAATGCACTACTTACAGGGCTTCAATCAGTAATTTCAGAACAACATGCATCCAAGGCATATGGCCCACCCCAACCATTACAAGTTCCTGCCTTGTACCATGTTAGTGGGCTCTTTTTTCTAATTTGATCAGGGACACTGACAACACTACTAACACTGCCCTGATGTCAGCTCTGACTATTAACTGTGCATATCACCGGAACGAAATTGGACGACAAGACATTGTCCATGGCAACTGAAGCAAAACAAGCATTTCCTACTGCATAGCTATATTTACTGCACTGTGTACTGTGAAGTCTGTCCAAAATATGTGATGACATTTTTGTGGCTGGAATACCTCTTTAATGGCAATCTGGTCTTTTATTGTGGGATGAGCAGCCTAACAACCTCAGCATTGTGCTAACTGCATCACATCAAATCAGAGGATTTGACAAGTATTTTAGCAAACTAGCAATAAGGGAAGAACAGCTTGGCAGTACATACATAACATTTCTAAAAATATTCTACCATGTAAGATCCTGAACTGCAATGTAGCCACGTTTCTATTACAGAGTATGATAGAGTATAAAAAATAGGTGGTGTATTGGTAGAAAATATGTCCTCTCTCTTTATTTGGTGCATGAAAACTAAGAAAAGGGCTGGAGTGGGAAGAGAAGAAGAGGTTCAATTTCATCTCCCAGGTGAACCCATGAGTTTTGGTGCCTAATAAGTCTCATTAGGGGCCAGCTAAGAAGTTTCTCTTAGGCCATGTTCACACGGCTTAAATTGGGGCGTATTTCGGTCCGTAATTACGCGCCGGAGTGCGCAAATTACTGTCTGAAAACGTCCCAGTCATTACGGTAATCCACAGTTCTCATAGAGAACTATGGATTACGACTCCTCTCCCCGCTCGGCGCATCCGCCGGGTGGGGAGATAAGTGACATGTGAATTACCAGCGGCGTATACGCGCCGCTTGTAATGAATGTCTATGGGCCGGCGAAGTGCCAGCCTCCCGCTCCCTCCCCCACTCCCGCCCCCGGCCACACGGCGTAATTGCGGGACTTAATTACGTCCCGCAATTACGCCGTGTGAACATAGCCTTACTGTAAGAAAGAAGTAACTTAGCCATACAGAGCTCCCAGCCAAAAGAAAAGCAGGTGATGATACCCTGTTGAAGTCATGAATTCTGGTGTGTTGTAGAAGACATTCCCCCAATAACTAGGGAAGATGTATTGTAAAGTAAATGGTCAGGTAACCTATGATTGTATTTGATATTGTGTATGTCATTTTCTAGTGTGAAAATCAAATAAGGCCAGCTTCACTGGAAATCCTGTGCATCAAACCAAATTTCATGATTTTCCTGTTACTACGAGACTATCTAACCCAAACAATGGTGATACTGTGCCATTACTGTATATACTTAAATAAATATATACTGCATATATGGAAGCCGCTTATTTGTGCCACAAGAGCAAGTGTAACAGAGAAAAAGGTCTTTCTCTTCTGTATTTTGGTTTTAAGATCTGAAGAAGGACCTGGCTGGGAGAAGTTCAACTCCATTACAGGTCTTGAGTTAATCAGGCTACTTCTGAGACACCTAAGAGACCTTTTGAAAAGAAGAATTAAGCTCTTCAAATAGAACTCCCAGATTTGAGAAGAACTTGCTGCTCCTGTGCTGTAGGAGCCAAGCCTAAAGAACTCTGGTATGAATACCATTAGTGGTGTTGGGCAGTGGGCTTACACCACAGTGAGGGACAGTGATATTCAGTTTGAGGCTTCACAGCCTAAAATTTATTCTTGTGTTAAAAGTACTTTACACTGACTGTTACTTATTTACGAATAAACAATTAAGCTGGCTGAGGTCTTTTTCAAACCTTAGGTACTGTATTAGAGTGACATAATTCAATAGGCCCGAGAGACAGCAACCCTGAGAGTTAATGAACCCACAAAATGTGTCCCAGTACTATTTTTATAGATTGCATATAGTTTACACTAAACACTTATGGCAACATGTATGAATGAGGCTGCACCAGTTTTCTGGCGTGCTTTAAGCCAAAATACCTCTTGAAGCCCTGTCTGACAGATGTATGAACTGTCCTACGGCAAAATCTGGCACATGCTGCAACAGACCCGACACTTTTATATCCGCCAATTCTATATGGCCATCGTGTCAGTTCCATACAACGCACCACATTTATGAATGTGTTACGACAAAATGTGTTGCGAAACTGTCATACCAATTCATACCAACTTCATTGTGGCATAGAGACAAATTTTGGTGCATACACTCTATGCAACACTTTTTGGCACATAAATGTGTCTTGCAATGGCACACATTTCTAAAGTGCTGTGAAACACTTTCATACATACTGATGAAGGATACAAAATCAGGTGTGCAGGATACAGCTTCCTGACGTAGTCTGCAATGTAGGACACACCTCAGCCCGGTAACGGCGAAGGTAAAACAAGCAATTTTATTGAATATATAAATATAAAACACAGCAATACGATAAGAATGTTGTCATGCTGCAATCCGCATGCATCAATAAAATTGCTGGTTTTACCTTCAACGATAGAAAGAACCTATTCCTGATAGTAACCACTACATCAGGCAATTACTCCATCACTAACAAAAAGAACACTAAAAAATGGAGTATGTATGGTGTAGAATATAAAGTATAACTTTTACTTCACAATTTAAAATAATATTCTACTTGTTACTCAACAAACTCCAATTAGATATAAGTTTTGAAGGCTAAAGCCCTCCCATATATCAAAAAAAGTATTAGGTGCCACCGGGAAGGAAAAGAGAATGAACTCACCCTAATATATCCCTGGTAATGTTTGCACCGAAAAGATACACAAAGCACTCGCCCCAAAAGGGGCGACCCCACAAGGATGCGTTGACTCTCCCTACAGACCCCTATCTTACCCTTATGTAGTCACCATATAACATCCCGGTTTTACCTTCACCGTTACCGGGCTGAGGTGTGTCCTGCATTGCGGACTACGTCAGGAAGCTGTATTCTGCACACCTGATTTTGTCACTGGATGTTGCCGCCCAGCCAGCGGAGTGCCCGGCTACACAGAAGGAGCAATTTGAAAGAAAGTCTGTTTGGACATTTATGGCCGTATTAGGTGAGCCTGTTTTCTATTTGTTCTACGTTACTGATGAATGATAACCTAACTTACTGAGAAGTACGATTGTCGAGGCAGCAGCACTTTTCTTTCATGTCCCCCGTATTGTATACTTTCCAGCCCTTCTTCATACATTCACATGAAGAAAAGTCATTGTCAGTATGCATATGCAGTGTGGTGTACCATAAGGTTAAATTTTGTTCTTCTCTGAATATCCCAAGGGATCAGTAAATTCTGTGTAAATCCCATTAGTAATGCAGAACAGTCTTGGCTATAGGATACACATAATAAAAGCTAACATACCTTTACAAAACTCAGGCTACACTGCTTTGCTTTTGGTCCAAATTGCCATTTACACTGAGTGTCAGCATCATAGATCTGTCCGGGCAGCTTCTCAGGATACTGGAAATGTCCTAATTGCTTTGGCTCATCAACAAGACAGGAGGATTGAGCTGTGCTGTGATGGAATTCAGTGTGAATGATTTCCTTATAGACAACTGTTAACTGGTTCACATTCATTTGAGTCATGCTTTATGAAATGACAACTTGGTGAAATTGATCCAATTTTAACCAAAGCAGATGGGTTTGCATTATTGTATATCACTGAAACCTAATCTCATTTTAATGTGCTCCCAATCTAAAGGTTAATGTACATTTATTTACTGTCACTAAAAATATCAGATAAATACAACACAATACAATATCTCATATAAAATGTTCTTTACATAAAAAATATAATCATGCATTTATGTCTAAAGATTATAGATTAAAGGTGTATTCCAACCATTACCATTTATCACCTATTCACAGGATTTGGGGATTAAACTGAGAGCCAAAATACACAGTCAACAGGACAACCTCTAGCGGAGATAGGTGGATAGGTGAAGATGGATGGTGGCCAAGCATTTGGACTGCTGGGAACAGTGTTCAGGAGTATATAAAATACAAGTAATTAAAATAGTATTTAAAATACTTGTCAGGTATTTGTATTTTGTAATCAAAATACTTTTTTTGTTCAGTATTTTGTATTTGTAATTAAATACTTTTAGGAAGTATTTTAAGTATTTTAATTACTTTCTAAATTCAAAACAAATGTTGTAATTTAAATTACCCGCCTCACCGCACTTAAAAAAACAACAGCGCGAGTCACGTCATCACTCTCGTTTCTCGTATCTCCTGCGAGGTGCGACGAGAGGAGGGAAAATTTCAGCGCGTTCCAGCAACGCAAGTCCGCCTTGTGGTGAAGCGTGATTTATTTTTAGTCTTTAATCATCCCGATTGCATAATCCATTCCGTAAAATTACCGTATATACTCGAGTATAAGCCGACCCGGATATAAGCCGAGGCCCCTAATTTTACCACAAAAAACTGGAAAGACGTATTGTCTCGAGTATAAGCCGAGGGGGGGAAATCCACCATTGCAGATAAAAAGTCTGGTCATGTGCATTACAGCTTAGTAACTCCATGTGCCTCATAGTAATAGCAGTTAACCCCATCATGTCCCTCACATTAACCCCCCTGTGTGCCTCAAATAAGAGTTACTGATATGTGAGAGACATGGAGGTAATAATTAGGTATCTTCATAATTAAAGTCCTTTATTAGTACCCCCATGTGTCTTACATATTAGTAACCCTTATATAGGGCACACAGGGGTTAATATGAGGGACATGATAGGGTTAATTGCTATTAATGTGAAGCACATGGAGTAACTGAAACTAAATTAATATTCCCAAATGCCTGACATTAATAGGCATAGTAACTAAAGGAAGGTACCTGTATGTTTCTCTTTAGGCCGCGTTCACACGGCTTATTCAAGCCGTAATTGCGGGCCGGATTACGCCCGCAGTTACGGCTTTAATAAGGGGCGGGACGGGGGCGGGGCGGGAGCGTGGCAGGGGAGCTGCTCGACGGACCCATAGATAATTAATTATTAATAATGTGCATGTCACTTTCTCCCCCCGCGGCGGATTTGCCGAGCGGGGAGGAGCGACGGATTCCACATTTCTCTATGAGAATTGTTGATTACCTTACTGACAGGGACGGATTGGAGCCGTACTGAAGTGCAAATCCGGCGTGCAGTACGGCTCCAATCCGCGGCGAAATAAGCCGTGTGAACACGGCCTTACTGTAGCATCCTCTCCTCCATGTGACAGACATCTTCTATAGGAGTCGGACACAATGAATCCTGGCCACTGACATATTTGCAGGGTGGATGCTAATCCTAGTGGGCTAAAGGACCTCTGATCCATTTTTTGTTTTTATTACATTTTTTGTTTAACTTTTTCAAGTATTTTAGTATTTGGAAAATACTTTTGAAGTAGTATTTAGTATTTGTATTTAAAACACTTCGGGATTAAAGTATTTAGTATTTGTATATAAAATACTTCAGTCATAAGTATTTTGTATTTAAAATACTTTCCCAAAGTATTTTCCCGAACACTGGCTGGGAATTACAACTCTCTATTTGGTCACATTCATATCTGCGCAGAGATTTTGATCAGAACCTCCATTGCAGATTATGTAAAAAATGGCAGAAAAAAATAGAGCAGGAAACCCAATGGACCACACCATAGTCCATATGTTTCATCAGGCCCCTTTGTTGTCTGCCATAAAATGGTTTAGGTTTCATATCTGCAAAATGGAACCTCTGAGGCAGGTGTTAACCAGGTCTTAAGTAGAGAGAAAGTAGAGTGAGCATGTTCAGTTGTTTTCTTTTCTCCCATCAAGCTAGAAATGGATCCACTTATCTCCTCCTAACTGTAGCCCTACAAGTGGGGAGGAATCAAAGAACCCTGCTCTATCAATTGGTGGAGTTCCCAGTGGTCCTGTGGAAGTTTTATGGATAAGTGATGAATTCTTATATGGAATACAATAAAAAGAGGGATTGAAATCTAAGTTAACTTGTGACATGTCATCGATATCCAAACTCACTGAATGAACTGTGTATTGGTTCATTTCTCCTGTGGTGGTATTGCACAGATACTGTATTAAAACTTGCTTAAAAGTTCCTTAAAGGGATATTACTGTCACAGCAAGTGCTACTGGAAGTGCCAATTACTGTAAAGTAAGCAATTTTCAAAATTCATGTTAGTAAAAAAAAAATCTAGGTTTTACCCAAGACAGGAATTTTTTGCACCTTTGACTAGCTTTCTTGTCTCCATGGTTACTGACCACTACAGTGTGCTTTGAATGGTAGCCGGTAATGCAGCGCTACTTTGATGCTGTCTGTGCCTGATATAGTGGAGACGCACATTTTTACGTATGTGTGCTCCCCCTCCCTCTCTTTGGCCTGAACTTATTTTCAGGCAAACTTTGATAACTCTGCATTACCGGCCATAACTGAAAGCACACAGTGGTAGTCCATTATCATGGATTCAAGAGAGCAGGTTGAAGGTGCAAAAAGGGCCCGTATTAGGTACAACATACATATTTTATAATAACATGCATTTTGAAAATTGCTTACTTTACTTTGGTCCTTCCAGCAGCACCTGCTGTGATGGGAATACTCCTTTAAAAAATTACAACTGATCACTGGGGCCTTAGCAGCAGGACCCTGTGTAAACAGCTCATCATTACTGGACTCTTTTAAAGAACACTGATTGTTGTCCAAAGTGTATAATCCCTTAAAGGGTGAAGTGGACAGTAACAAAAGCAAGGAAAGATTTACCACTATTAAGTTGAGCTGAATTTTAAGGTAATACAAGATGCATTATTTTACTACACTGGCTCTGAATGAAACAATAAAAGAAAACATATGGCTGCATGGGTCATGGGAATTTTTTAGATTCATGCCAACATGAACAGAGTCCAGTCTTCCTAGATGTTCCAACATGCACAGAAAGTCTGCTAAGTCGTTAACAGGAAACAGGAGTAAAATGGAAGGTGTTAGCTAACAGCAACACCTGGTGAATGAAACAAAAGATAATTTTTTCTGAATTGTTCAATTTTTTAAAAACACAAAACATCTGGTTTGTTCTTCTTCAGCAGTAACCTAATGCAGGCATGGGACTGACTTTGACAGAAGTGACAAATATAAAACAAATATAAATTGCCAATTACAATAATTCCTATTGGAATTCTTGGGAGCTTTATTATCTTATGTAAAACTCAGAAACTTAACACACTAATTAAAAATATACATGCTTTTTCAGTCAGTTATCCTCACCTAAGGAATTCCTTCAGATACTGTCTACTGCAAGCTGACCAGGAAAACACACCATTGTTTCCAGACAAAGTAGGGGACATGATGTTACCCTCCGCCTTTCTGCATGGATTCCCCTCTCCATCATGCACCATTCCAAAACTAATAAAAAGAAAACCAACAAAATCCTATTAAAATGCACTTTTTTAATTTTCCCCTATTCACTAAGCATGCAATAAAATTAAATGGGTACAGTTAACAATTTTTAGGTATACTTTTGTCTAAATAATGTTTACAGATTTGCAGTTCATTTGGTTGTTTCAGGCTTTTAACCTAAACTCAAGGGAGGTCATAAAAACGACCAGTTCCCAGAGTTAGCTTGTTCACCATCCAGACAGAAGGGTTCATTAGATACCCTTGTCTCTGCCCGCACTATTTCTAGGCGCTTGACAGAAAGAAATTTGGTGTCACTGTGCCCAATTTGGGCGACATATTCGAAAATTGACGTCGGCATGGCAGATTTTAGGCGCATTTAATGAGTGTAAAGTGCGCCTGAAAGTACAATCCTTTAAAAAATCTGGTGTCTGGTATACCTTGCATAATAAACTTAATTCTCCTAAAAAGGCGCATTGCGCAATCTAGGCTCATAACATATCATAGCTAGTGTATGTAATACGCCTATCGAGGCACATTGCATAACGGGGGCACATAACGTATCATTACTAGTGTATGTCATGCGCCTCAATATGCGCATTGCATTATGGAGACGCACATCGTATCATTGTTACTATATTTAATGCGCCTTTTTAGGCGCATTACAATGTGTCGTGCCCGGCGTATAACTCAAGCTATATTCTTCCTACTGAGCTAAAAATGTTCTCTTAGATTAGTGTTTCTCAACTCCAGTCCTCAAGACCCACCAACAGGTCATGTTTTCAGCATCTCCCACAGAATGCATTGACAGTAATTATATCACCTGTGTCAGGATCTCCAACAGAATGCATGGACAATAATTATATCACCTGTGCAATACTGAGAAAATCCTGAAAACTTGGCCTGTTGGTGGGTCTTGAGGACTGGAGTTGAGAAACACTGTCTTAGATAGTGAAACCTGTCAGAGATTTGACGATTCCAGTGCTTCCAATTTTAATAAACTCTTAGCTATTAGCTTACATTATTTATGAAATAAGAAATAAGTTTCCTGATAATTTCGCTGCATGACTGCCTCACTTCCTCTCTACTGAAATACCCACTCTCATCATGGGTGACTTCAATGTCCCCATTAACAACCCCATATCTCCTTCTGCCTCTCCGTTTCTTTCACTAAAATCTTCCTTTGGCCTCTTGCAATTTACAGATTCTCCCACCCACAAGGATGGGATCTTGCTTGATCTGGTCTTCTGTCTTCTCTGCTCAATTTCTAACCTTACTAATTCACCTAATATGCTCTATAATAATTACCTTATCTCCTTTGCAATCACTACTTCTCAGCCTTCTGTGGACACACCTACCTGCCATGCATTCAGAAATCTCTGCTCCATAAACACACAATAACTCATAAACACCCTACAGTCCTCAATGTCCCAAATCTCCTAGATCTTCTGTCCTGACCTGGCTGTCAAACAATACAATAAAACTTTCTAGACCACCCTGGACATATTGGCACCACTTAAATCCAGGTGTGCTGAATGTCTGTGGAGAAAGTAAAAGCTATCTGAAGACTTTCTCCATTACAAATTCATGCTCAGGACTTACCACACTGCCTTCACTTTGCTAAATAAGAATATTTCCCCTCCCTCCTCTCAACAATACACAATAACCCAAAACGACTGTTCTATACTTTAAACTCCCTCCTCAGGCCTAAAGCTCAGGCCCAGTAACTGACCTCTGTGCTGAAGACCTGGCCATTCATTTTAAAGAGAAAAACTACAGTATCCGGCAAAACATCATATCTCAGTCCCCAAGTAATAGCCACCCCGTCCCTTCCTCCACATCATCTAGTCTACTCTCAGCACCTGACCCGATAACAGAAGAAGAAGTATCCAGGCTTCTCTTATGTGCTTGCCCTACTAACTGCTCCAGTGACCCCATTCCTTCCCACCTTGTCCAGTCCTTTTCTCCAGCTGTCATCTCTCACCTAACTGCAGTCTTTAACCTCCCTCTTTCCACTGGGGTATTTCCATCCTCCTCTAACAATGCCATCATAACCCTTTACTAAAAAAGCCCACTCTGGCCCAGTCCTGTGCTGTTAGTTACCAACCAGTCTCCAACATTTCCTTCATCTCTAAACTCTTGAAATGCTTGGTCTACTCTCACCTAATTCGCTAGCTCTCTGCTAACTCTCTTACTGACCTTCTGTAATCAGGTTTCTGCACCCTATAGAAACTGCTGTTATTAAAGTCTCAAACGACCTCCTCACTGCTAAATCTCTGGGCAACTACTCGTTGTTGCTTCCTCTGGATCTCTTTGCAGTGTTTGACACTATGGATCACCAACTTCTCCGCAGCATGCTCAGTGCCATTGGCATCCAGGACATCGCACTCTCTTGGTTCTCATCCTACCTCACTGACTGCTTATTTAAGGCGACATGCCAAATTTCATGCGCATTAAACTGGCATAGAATGCGACTGATTTATGAACCTACTCTACAGCGGGTCATAACCCAGGCACATTCTAGCGCTAGGGCGACATTTCAGGATTAGGTACACCACTTTAAAAGTGGTATACCTGTTCCAGCTGTAATATGCCTAGAATAAATATGTAGCTTCGCTAAGGTTCTAGTGCGCTCTGCCTCCCGCAGGTGCTATTTAATGTGCCCGAGACTGGTGTGCTGGAGATTTAACCCCTTCACGACCCTGGGCGTATGAGTACGTTCTAGGGCCGCTAAAGGGCTTTGCAGCTGCGCCGATCCGACGACCGGGCATGGTGGTGGGGAGCCTTGTGAAGGCTCCCGTCACTTACCCTGGCCGGTTTGCCCCACTTCCGTCCGCAGACAGGAAGTGGGGAAACTACCATCTTTGTACACCCTAATGCATTGCCTATGCAATGCATTAGGTTGTATTAACAATTGCGCCCCCTAGTGGTCAAGCACCATAGGGGGACTAAATGTTACAGTAAAAAAAAAATAAAGTTTTAAAGTAAAAAGTATTAAAAAGTTCAAATCACCCCCCTTTTCCCATTTTACAAATAAAATCATTAAAATAATAAAAAAAGTTACACATATTTGGTATCGCTGCGTCCGAAAAAGTCTGATCTATAAAAATATAACATCATTTATCCCGTACACTGAACACTGTATAAGAAAGAAAATTCCAAACGCCAAAATTGCGTTTTTTGGTCATTTTATGTCACTCAAAAAATGGAATAAAAATTTTCAAAAAAGTCGCATGCATTCCAATCTACTAGCAATAAAAAGTACACTTCAGCCCGCAAAAAATGCACCCTCATTGACGTCCGTAGGTGTTAGTACAAAAAAGTTATTGGTCGCACAAACTGTTGCCGCGGCGCAAATGTCAAAAATAGAAAATGTTTGGAATTTTTTTACGGTACCAAAACATAACGGAAACCCTACATGTTTGGTATTGCCGGATGCATAACAACCTGTAGAATACTGGTAACACATTATATTTACCGAAGATTGAACGCCGTAAAAGCAAATCACCCAGAAACATGGCGAAAATACGTTTTTTTCCACAATTTGTCCCACTTGGAATTTTTTTGCGGTTTCCCAGTATATTCTATAGTATAGTGAATAACACCATTAGAAAGTACATCTTGTCCCGCAAAATAAAAGCCCTCATGTGTCTATGTAGATGGAAAAATAAAAAAGTTATGGCTTTCAGAAGGCGAGGAGGGAAAAACGAACGTGTCACAAAAAAAAAAACCCTGGGTCCTGAAGGGGTTAAAAATGTATGAACGGGGCTGCGTCTGATATCGGGCTGAAAAGACATCAGATATTTGGCGCAGCCCCGTTCATAAATGTCGCCCTTAGTGTCTCATTTGCAAGTTTTACCTCCTCTCCTCTTCCTCTTGTGACATCACCCCTGCCCTTCTGCAAAACACCACTGACTGTCTGACCGCTGTCTCTGACATCATGTCCTCTCTCTATCTCAAACTAAACTTCACTAAAACTGAACTTCTTGTCATTCCGCCATCTTCTAACCAGCCCCACACTGCTATTTCTATGTGTGGTACCACCATAACCCTTAGGCAGCGGGCACTCTGTTTTGGGATGATACTAGATTCCAATCTGTCCTTCACCCTCTATATTTAATCCCTTGCCTTCTCCTGTCATCTGAACCTCAAGAACATCTCTCGAACCGATCCTTTTGTCACTGTTAAATCAACTGAAACTCTCATTGTTGCTCTTATACTTTCTCATCTTGACTACTGTAATTTGCTTATCGGTCTCTCTTTCTGTAAACTGTCCTTTCTCCAACTTGTCCTGAATGTAGCTGCCGGGCTCATCTTTCTTTCCAGTGGCTATACTGATGCCTATACCCTATATCAGTCACTGCACTGGTTGCCCATTCAGTACAGAATACAACAGAAACACCTTTACTGCCCTAATCACTGCCCTGCTGGTAAGATTTCTGCCAACATTGTCCTGCTGTGCTCCACGAGAGGCATGTTCATAGTTCCAAGGCGTTGATGACTGAGCCTAAATACCAGTATTTTTGTGCTTCAGTAAGAATACATTCTGGAAATATTCCCTTATTAGTGCATAACACTGACATGGGGTTGTTGCGATTTAACATGTGTTATCACCATGCAGCGGACTTGGTTCGTGAATAGTGTAAGCCATTAACAGGTGATGAAAATTATGTAGTGTCGGTGGAGATATGTCATCTCACTTAGCACCTACCCAAGATCCTTAATGCTAACCCCCATTCTGTCAAATACATTTCTGTCACTCCTGCACTAGGGATACAGCATTTCTGTATTATTCCTGTCTGATAAATGTACTGTCTGGGTGGCAGGTTTATACACTTTAATGTAAATGATCCTGTATTGATGAAACATGGCTGGACCATTATGTAAGCCAAGCACTTCTCACCATTCGTTTCACCCCTATTCCCACATAGATTGTAAACTCTTGTGAGCAGGACCCTTACAGCTTGTGTCGGATCTCTAAGTAGATTTTTACTATGTAATGTTTGTTTTTTTTTGTCTGCATTTATATCCTCTATATTGTAAAGTGCTACAGAATATGTTAACACTACATAAATAAAAATTATTGTTATTAATATTAGAATTGCTGGAGGAAATTGTGGTCCTCCATAGATTTCTGCTGCAGGAAAAATAAAGTATTATATAGCAGTGATTTAAACAGACAGACAACTACTAGCAAATGGCTAGGTAAAGTCTGCTTGTTACTAGAGATGGGCGAATTGATTCTAACGAAGTGGAATTCGTTTAGAATTTCAGGAAAACTTCGGTTCGGAACGAAGTCGAAGTTTGGGGTACTTCGCGTGAACGAAGTGGGCTTTTGATTGATAAAATGGCTGCGAGCACATGGCGTTACATGGGGCAAAGCACTCTGGGAGCAAGACATGTGCAGAGGTGAAGCCAATCAGAGACCGGCGGGATTCTGTGACGTCACCGCACTATATAAGTCCAGGCGCGACGCCGGGAGCTCATACCGCTCTTACTGTACTGGTTAGGGAAGGTGCTGCCGCGGCTGATAGCTCTTACTAAAGAACTGATTTTTATACAGCGATTTTTGGGGGGTGTCTCAGCTTGTCTCAGAGACTGCTTCTCTTAACGTTCTATTTCTGATTTTGTGGGGTATTGGATCTGAAGTCCAGTGTGCGTCCAGTGCAGCTGCATATACATGTTAATGCTATATGCTCACAGCACATTGAATATCCAAGGGATATCTAAGCCTGTTCCTGTTGTATTCAGTTAAAGAAACAGCGTTTTTACAATACAAATACCACTTCATTTTTGGCTGCTCAATTGTTTGCTGCAATTTACATCCAGGGGTTAATTAAGTGTTGTTTTGCTGCTGTGGTGACTCAAAGAAACCGTCTTTTTCACCGCCAAAAAATAAATTTTTCCTGTAGCATAATTCACAAGCGAAGGTTAATTACAATTTTTTCTCTTGTTGTGTAGCGTAAAAAACACGCCATTGTAACACGCTACAAAGCTAGTAGTTTGTGGTTGCTCAATTGTTTGGCGCAATTTACATCCAGGGGTTAATTAAGCGTTGTTTTGCTGCTGTGGTGACTCAAAGAAACCGTCTTTTTCACCGCCAAAAAATACATTTTTCCTGTAGCATAATTCAACAAACCACAATATTCCTTCTATTATAATGACAGGGAGAAAGAAATATCCCCAGATATAATACTCGGTATTCTCACCTAACCAAAGCCAAACCACTAGAAACACCAAATACCTTCAGGCAATAATAAATAAATACACTTAAAATATAGCTTTTAATACAACAATATAATAAAAGGGGAAAATAATCCCTACGAGCCCTATTAATGTCTGACTATTTACACTATATGAAGATAAACGGAGTAACCGCCCTGAAAAAGGGCGACCCCGTATAGCTAGCTGACTAAATCCCTACAATTCCCTAAAGCAATACCAGGACAAAAAGGAAAATAATACCAAACAAAGATGTGTGAAATTAATCCATCACCAACCAAATAACAATTACTTCGAGAACAAATAACCTATATCTATCCCTCTATCCCAACGCGTTTCTTCCGCTGATCAAGCGGATTCATCAGGGGATAGTACAAAAAGCATCCAAATGATATTGACAAAAATACAAGATATATGCTTACGTCCCATTTTGTGCCATAATGTGTAGCCAATCCAGATGGAGGACAAGGGATCCTGCTAGATTCAAGTAGATAATGCAGGGAGCACGATGTGCTGCATGTTAGAACGAACATTGCTGTTTAAATAGTGAGGATCTAGAGCATTCCACCGGAAATACGTAACCCCGTCTGCTCGGTAATGATCAATACGGGCTGGAAGGCGCTACTAGAGAAATCCCGATTCACACAGGGCGCATGCGCCCCTAGTAGTCGCGTCCGGCGTCGCCAAGCAACAGTAAGCGAAGCCCCGCTGATTATAGATGTCGCTCGCAGTGAGAGAACGGGCGCAGGCGCAGATAGAACTAAGCACCGCCGTGATGCTAAGGTGAGTGCCTGCGCATGGCCCAGCTGAATAGCTGCTAAGACAGAAACAAAAAACAACAACAATAAGCCTCAGCGCAGAGTTTTAAGGGGGATCTATTGAGTACTACAAATAAAGACCAGGCGTCCTAGACAGAAGACACAGATAAACATGAATGTAAAATACCCATAAATCTAACAATTACTACTACCATAGAAGATAAATAAATATAGGACACCTGGAATAATATAGATTACGAAAGATAGTCCAGCTCACTACTTGTTAACCAGCAATGAACAAAATGTAGAGCAAAGACAAAACAAAAGGGCAAATTCAATGTTACCATAAAAAGATGAACAAATATAAGAGATATAAAGGTAAAAATTATGTCAATGTCTGATACGGGGGATCAGATGAACAATATAAGAAAAATCAGATAAACGATACAAAAGAAAGGGACTCATTTAATCCAAAAGGCTGAACAGTTTTAAGGCGGAATATCCAATTGGCTTCTCTTTGCAAAATCTTTCTCTCAAAGTCACCCTTACGAGGTGATGGATACACTACCTCTATGACTGAGAAAGAAATTGCTAACGGATTGTCACGGTGTCTCAGATTCATATGTTTAGCAAGTGGGGTGTCGCGAACATGTTTAACATCCCCTATGTGTTCGAGAATTCTCCTCCTCACTTCCCGGATGGTCTTTCCCACATACATTAGGAGGCATGGGCATGTGGCCTGATAAATCACCCCTTTTGTTTTACAATTAGCAAAATCATACAATTTAAAAGACTTGCCAGTAATAAGATTTGTCACACATTTAGAGACCCGAACATATTGGCAAACCCTACAATTACCACATTTAAACATGCCTGTAATATTTGGACGAAGCCACATTGTAGTTGGCGTGGGCGGGGAGAAATGACTATGGACCAACGAATCACCAATATTTTTACCCCTTCTATAGGTAGTACTCGGATGTGCGTCGACAAAATTCTTGAGAGAGGGGTCCTGAGATAAGATGGGCCAAAAATTTGAGATGATATCCCTAACCTTTTGTGAAGCAGAATCAAACGTACCCACTATCCTGACTGTACTAGAGATCTCTGGTTTCTTCTTCTCGGACAGCAGGGATGCTCGATCCGCTGAACACACAAATTGATAAGCTTCAGACAGTATATGTTGGAGATAACCCCGTTCTAAAAATCTAGTCCTCAGAAAGTTAGCCTCTTGTTTAAATGATGGTACTGAAGAACAATTCCTCCGAGCCCGGATGTATTGTCCTTTCGGTATGCCGCGCCGTAGTGGGAAGGGATGGTGGCTATCCCAACGCAGAAAGTTGTTTCCTGCTGTCGGCTTGCGGTATAAAGAGGTCTCCAATGCCCCATGAGATCCTTTAGAGATTATGACATCCAGGAATACCAATTCGGATCTATGTATTACAGAGGCTAATCCTAAACCAATCTGATTGATTTTAAGTTGGTCAACGAATTTTTGAAAAAGAATATCTGACCCTGTCCATAGGATGAAGACGTCGTCTATATAACGCCCCCAGAACAGGATGTAATCCTGGAACTCCCCTAGCTGTTCTGAGAATACTATTGTCCTTTCCCACCAGCCCACGAGGAGATTAGCATAAGAGGGAGCACAAGGGCTCCCCATAGCTGTCCCCCTGAGCTGGTGGTACCAACGACCATTAAATAGGAAAAAATTATGGGTCAATACATACTCAAGTAGTTTTACTACAAACTGGCCATGGGCACCCAAAAAGGTACTTCTCGTGTCTAGACAAAATTGGACAGCCTCCAGACCTGCATGGTGGGGAATAGAACTATAGAGTGCTTCCACATCTATACTACAAAGCCAGGTGTTAGAATCCACATTAATCCCATCTAATTTAGACAAGAGATCAGTCGTATCTCTAATGTAAGATGGTAAAGACAAAACTAGAGGGGCCAGGATCTTATCGATATACAAACTTGCATTCTGTGTGAGGCTATTTATACCCGAAACAATAGGGTGGCATTTAAGGGGACAGAGCCCCTTATGGACTTTAGGCAGTCCATAAAAGGTAGCCATTTGTGGAAAAGTTGGTAACATGAAATCAAATTCGTGTTTATTGATCAAGCCCAAAGACAAACCCTCTTTTAGTATAGATTCAAGTTCAGCCTTAAAACTAGATACTGGATTTGAGGGGAGAACGTTGTAGCCAGAACGGTCATTTAATAATGAAAGACACATTTTGCAGTAGTCTTCATGATCTAAGACTACAACGTTCCCCCCCTTGTCAGAGGGTTTAATAACGACTGTACGATCTTGTTCAAGGTTTTTTAGGGCCAAGTACTCCTCTTTAGAAAGATTCAGACGTTTATCATTTTTCTCTTGCTCGAGATGTTCTATAGCAGTACACACGACACGTACAAAGGTGTCAATGTTAGAATCCTCGACAGGGGGCATTTTAATGCTCTTTAATCGGAGATCAGTAAAAGGACCCTTCGATCGGTCCCTCTCTCCCTCCTCGAGTAGACCTGTCAAAAGGTGTACATCCGCGAGGTCACTAGGGTTAATCCCTAAATCTTGGCATTCTCGTTCCTCAAGCAATTTGAAGAATTTTTTCCACTTAAGTTTACGTGCAAATAAGTGGATATCCTTCACTCATCCAAATGCTGAAAAGGTATTGCTTGGTATAAAGGAAAGTCCCTTATTTAAGACAAAGACCTCACTAGACGTGAGAACTCTGTGAGACAAATTAATAATCTGGTTTGACTGAGTACTCTCAGATGTATTAAGTACTAATTGGTCTGTAGGATCTTTTCTAAAAAAGGGACTGAAGAGACCGGTGTAGATTGTGACTGGGGAATCTGTTGTGAGGTAGATGGCAAAGATGACCCCAATCCAGATGGCCCATCTAGTGGGCCATTTGTTTTGTTGTTCCAGGCTCTTTGTCTTCTTTTTGGAACCCATGTTGTTCTATTATAAGCCTGATGTCTTGTGCGAAAAGGAGACCTACTGGGATTACGATATGTTCGTCGTGAGTCACTATCGGATAAATCAGTTTCTGATGATGAAGGTTCTAAATCGAAATTACGATTATTAGGAGTAATTGAGGAGTATGCACGATTCTCCCTAAACTACGTCAAATCACGGACAAATTGTTTGTGTTTACGTTCTTTGAGAAAGGTCGTAAATTTATCACTATTTACTTGTAGTTCTGTCTCTAGTTTATTATATTCGGGTTCAGCTTTTTTTCTGATCGTCAGTTCAGCTGTCTCCTTCAAACTCTTAAGGGATCTATTTAAAATGTTTTTTTCTTCATCAATCAACAAAGTGATAAAGCGTAGAGAAGAAGCAGTAGCCTCACTTTCCCATTTGCTCATAAGCTCTGGGTTCCGAGACCTAGGGGCTGGGAGAAACGGAATGCGCAAACCCCTTGGTACTATGTTATTCTTATAATAATTTTCTAAAGACTTGAGTTCCCACCAAGATTTGATGTATGCCTTATATTTAGCGTTCAATTCTTTAAATAGAAATTGTAATGACACTGTATCTTGATTCAAAGAGGAGAATTCCCGATCGTAGAATACACCTTCGACGTCAGATTGCCATTTGTCACAGTTCAGCAGTTGAGCCATACCACAAAAAAAAAAAAACCCCGTAGAAAGAATATTAAATAAAAATTAAAAACAAAGTACGAGCAAAAATCAACAAACCACAATATATGCCAAAAATACAAAATACAAAATATATGCTTACGTCCCTTTTTGTGCCATAATGTGTAGCCAATCCAGATGGAGGACAAGGGATCCTGCTAGATTCAAGTAGATAATGCAGGGAGCATGATGTGCTGCATGTTAGAACGAACATTGCTGTTTAAATAGTGAGGATCTAGAGCATTCCACCGGAAATACGTAACCTCGTCTGCTCGGTAATGATCAATACGGGCTGGAAGGCGCTACTAGAGAAATCCCGATTCACACAGGGCGCATGCGCCCCTAGTAGTCACGTCCGGCATCGCCAAGCAACAGTAAGCGAAGCCCCACTGATTATAGATGTCGCTCACAGTGAGAGAACGGGCGCAGGCGCAGATAGAACTGAGCGCCGCCGTGATGCTCAGGGGAGTGCCTGCGCATGGCTCAGCTAAAAAGCTGCTAAGACAGAAACAAAAAACAACAACAATAAGCCGCAGTGCGGAGTATTAAGGCCTCGTTCACACGGCTTATTCTGCCGCGTATTGGCGCCGTACTGCGCGCCGGATTTGCGCCTCAGTACGGCGCCACTCCGCGGCAGCAATTACGGTAATCCACTGCTCTCATTGAGAACAGTGGAATCCGTCGACCCTCCCCACTCGGCGAATCCGCCGCGGGGGGAGAAAGTGACATGCACATTATTTACGGCGCGTACGCGCCGTAAACAATGCATTGTCTATGGGGCCGGGAGCGGTGCCCCCGCTGCGCTCCGGCCCCGCCCCTGTCCCGCCGCTTATTCACGGTGGATTTGTGCGCTCAATACGGCGCACAAATCCGTCGGGAATAAGCCGTGTGAACACGGCCTTAAAGAGGATCTATTGAGTACTACAAATAAAGACTAGGCGCCCTAGACAGAAGACACAGATAAACATGAATGTAAAATACCCATAAATCTAACACTTACTACTACCATAGAAGATAAATAAAATAGGAAAATATAAATATAGGACACCTAGAATAATATAAATTACGAAAGATAGTCCAGCTCACTACTTGTTAACCAGCAACGAACAAAATGTAGAGCAAACACAAAACATAAGGGCATCTGGATTGGCTACACATTATGGCACAAAAAGGGACGTAAGCATATATTTTGTATTTTTGGCAATATCATTTGGATGCTTTTTGTACTATCCCCTGATGAATCCGCTTGATCAGCGGAAGAAACGCGTTGGGATAGAGGGATAAATATAGGTTATTTGTTCTTGTAATAATTGTTAATTGGTTGGTGATGGATTAATTTCACACATTTTTGTTTTGGTATTATTTTCCTTTTTGTCCTGGTATTGCTTTAGGGAATTGTAGGGATTTAGTTAGCTAGCTATACGGGGTCGCCCTTTTTCAGGGTGGTTACTCTGTTTATCTTCATATAGTGTAAATAGATAGACATTAATAGAGCTTGTAGGGATTACTTTCCCCTTTTATTATATTGTTGTATTAAAAGCTATATTTTAAGTGTATTTATTTATTATTGCCTGAAGGTATTTGGTGTTTCTAGTGGTTTGGCTCTGTAGCATAATTCACAAGCGAAGGTTAATTACAATTTTTTCTCTTGTTGTGTAGCGTAAAAAACACGCCATTGTAACACGCTACAAAGCTAGTAGTTTGTGGTTGCTCAATTGTTTGGCGCAATTTACATCCAGGGGTTAATTAAGCGTTGTTTTGCTGCTGTGGTGACTCAAAGAAACCGTCTTTTTCACCGCCAAAAAATACATTTTTCCTGTAGCATAATTCACAAGCGAAGGTTAATTACAATTTTTTCTCTTGTTGTGTAGCGTAAAAAACACGCCATTGTAACACGCTACAAAGCTAGTAGTTTGTGGTTGCTCAATTGTTTGGCGCAATTTACATCCAGGGGTTAATTAAGCATTGTTTTGCTGCTGTGGTGACTCAAAGAAACCGTCTTTTTCACCGCCAAAAAATACATTTTTCCTGTAGCATAATTCACAAGCGAAGGTTAATTACAATTTTTTCTCTTGTTGTGTAGCGTAAAAAACACGCCATTGTAAAACGCTACAAAGCAAATAGTTTGTGGTTGCTTAATTTTTTGGCGCAATTTACATCCAGGGGTTAATAAAGCGTTGTTTTGCTGCTGTGGAGACTAAAATAAACCGTCTTTCACCGCCAAAAAATACATTTTTCCTGTAGCATCATTCACAAGTGAAGGTTAATTACAATACTCTCTCTTGTTGTGTAGCGTAAAAAACCCGCCATTGTAACACGCTACAAAGCTAGTAGTTTGTGGTTGCTCAATTGTTTGGCGCAATTTACATCCAGGGGTTAATTAAGCGTTGTTTTGCTGCTGTGGTGACTGAAATAAACCGTCTTTCACCGCCAAAAAATATATTTTTCCTGTAGCATAATTCACAAGCGAAGGTTAATTAAAAATTTTTCTCTTGTTGTGAAGCGTAAAAAACACACCATTGTGACACGCTACAAAGCTGGTACTTTGTGGCTGCTCAATTCTTTTGCGCAATTTACATCCAAGGGATAACTAAGTATTTTTCTGCAGTTGTATTCAGTAAAAGAAACTTTCTTTTTCACCGCCACAGAAGAAATTCTGTAGCATAATTCATATCCGAAGGTTAATTAAGCCTGTTTGTGCTTTTACATTCAGTAAAATACACAGAGTTTTTAAACGGCACATACAAGTCAATTTTTCCTGCCGTTTGTGGAGCGCAATTTATATCCAAGGGTTACCCAAGCTTGTTACTGGGTTCATTTGGAGTCAAATACAGGGTGTGTATTTATCATATACAGATATCTTCATCAAACAGTGTCTGTACATTTTAGAACAAACAGTATGTCAGACAGAGAGGTGGCAGGCTCTTCACCTGCGAGTGGCAGTGGCACAAACATTCCTGGAGCGGGCCCAGGTCGCAGCACAGCAAGGGGACGTCGCAGCAGGGGTCACTCGGTGAGGCCACAACTGCCGCTGTCATCTAGCGGCCGTGTGCTGACTACCATCCCAAGGGTTCTTGATTGGTTGACTAGGTCATCCACTTCTTCCCAGATGACATCTGACAACCCCAGCCAAGAGTCGGTGGGAACATCAGACACAACCCTTAGTTGGCATGGCCCGGGAGCGGGTCAGCGGCCCTCACCTGCTCAACCCGCCTCTGTCCCATCCGGTTCCCTCAGCCAGAGATCTACTATGTCGTCTGAGCTCAGCGCCACTATATAGCGAGGATGAACAATTTGAGGAGGGCAGTCAGCAGCTACTTGGCAGCGAAGAAATGGGGCCAATATCCCCTGCTTCTTGCAGTAGGCGTGGAGAGTAGAGTAGTTGTGGTGAGTGGAATGGGTGGTCATGTTGTGAGGGGTCAGCCTCTGCATACCAAAACCGGTGATGAGGACAGCAGTGACGATGAAACACAAATTGATGATGATGTAGCCGACCGCACTTGGGAGCTGGGTGAAGCAAGGGCTTCATCATTGTCAGGAGAAGAGGGCGTCAGCTTGCGCGTCAGGCAGCGGTGCAGCCAGCAAGTGGGTTGTGTGGCCGGGATTCAGCAGGGTAGCAAAAGTGTGAGGTTGGGAGCCAAGCGGCCACAGGGTAAAAAACCCGCTTTGCAGGTCCAAAAAAGTAGCGGCAGAGGGGCTCAGTGAGGCAGCGGCGGCAGTAGTCACTCAGTGCGGAGCGTTGGCGGTAAAATCAGCTACTCGGCGGTGTGCCAGTTCTTTGCTAAGACACCGGAGGAGCCGAATATGGGTATATGTAGAATCTGTGGGCAGAAATTGAAGCGTGGCCAGGGAGCTAACGTTGGCACCATGGCCCTGCGTCAACACATGCAGCGTCACCATCCGGTGACCTGGGAGAAACGTGGCTCTGATGTGGAGGTCCATCCTGCCGCCGCAGCACCAGCTGCAGCAGCGTCCAGTGGCACGCATGCCATTGCAGCCAGTCAAGGCTCCACCACCTCTGCAGAAGGGAGCTGTTTCTCTTTTCCATCAACTCCCGCTCCAGATGCTCCTGCTCCTCGCTACTCATGGCGCCAGAATTCGTTCAGCGAGGCGATTTCAAGGAGACAACAGTATGCGTCCAACCATCCTAAGGTGCAGCAGCTGACCGTGCTCCTGTCCAAGTTGTTGGTACTGCAGTCCCTCCCTTTCCAAATGGTGGACTCTGCACCATTCAGAGAACTAATGGCTTGTGCAGAGCCGAGATGGAGAGTTCCAAGCCATAATTTCTTTTCCAAAAAGGCAGTACCAGCACTTCATAAATATGTAGAATAGAAAGTGGGCCAGTCCTTGAGCTTATCGGTTTGTTCCAAGGTGCACGGCAGCGCGGAAGTCTGGAGCTGTAACTACAGTCAGGGCCAGTACATGTCCTTTACGGCCCACTGGGTGAATGTGCTTCCTGCCCAAGCACACCAACAACTTGGACAGGAGACGCCGCTTTCTCGTCCACGTTGTCAAATTGCTGCTGTTGCGCCAATGTCCGCCTCCTCCTCCTCCACCACCACCATCTCAGCCTCCACAAGTACTGCTCCATCATACCACATGTGTAGGGCACAGCGGTGTCACGCAGTTCTACACCTGGCTTGCCTCGGCGAATGAAGTCACACAGGGGAGGAACTGCTCCGCGTCATGCAGCAAGAAATCGATGTGTGGCTTTCTCCGCGCCAACTGCAAATCGGAACCATGGTGATGGACAATGGGAGTAACATGGTGTCCGCTCTGCACCGGTGTTCAATCTGGTTGTGAAAAGGTTCCTGAAGTCTTCCACCGATCTTCAGAAAATTCTGAAAATGGCCAGGAAACTGTGCATGCACTTTATCCATTCCTACAAAGCCAGGAACACCCTCCTCGAGTTGCAGCGGCAGAACGGCCTCCCCTAACAGAGTCTGATATTCATTGTTTGTACCCGTTGTTATTCCAGCCTGCTAATTTTGGACCGACTGTATGAACAGAGAAAGGCCATTTATTTCAGATGATCCAGGTGGACAGGAGTACTCCCCTGTGTAACTTTGATGTCAGCCAGTGGCAGCTCATGCGTGACACCTGCCGTTTGTTGAGGCCATTCGAGGAGGCCACGTTATTTGTCAGTCGCCAGGACTACGGGATGAATAACGTCATTCCACTGCTTCATGTCCTGGAACAGATGCTGAAAAATCTGTCTGGGCAGTGGACTGGAGACGTGGCGACTACATTTCGCGGCCACATGAGTCCAGTGGGGACTGAAATCGAGGAGGAGGAGGAGGACATTGGAGCAGAAGCATTGTCTGGTGAAATGAGTGGATTTTCTACCCAGGTGACAAGAGAGGAGGAGCAGCTGGAGGAGGTAGATGGAGATGAGGAAGACGAGGCAGATGACCCGCAAGCACCGTGGCAGTATACAGTGGAGATGGAGGCAGGGAGCCCCTCGGAGTCACTTGTGCAGATGGCCCGCAGCATGTTGATTTGCCTGGCTAGTGACAGCCAAATAGTCAGCATCCGGCAGAGGGATGACTTCTGGCTCTCCACCCTATTGGACCCTCACTACCGGTCCAAAATGGGAGCCTTTTTCCCAGCTATTGAGAGGGAGGACAAACTCAAATACTATAGGGAAATCCTCCGTAGTCAGTTGGCCGCTGCCTATGTGCTGCATCGTCCCTCCTCTGACAGGTCTGACCGGGGGGTTCTTCAGCGCTCACGTACTACTGCCGCGGCTGCTGGGGGAAGGTGGGGGGGTAGGAGCAGTACCAGCTCCATCAGCAGCAACCTAAGTCTGGAGTCACTGATGAGCAGCTTCCTTCACCCACCTAGTGAGGAGGGTAGTCGCCAGCAGCAGCAGGACCTGGAGCAGTCCCTGAACCAACAGGTGGTGGCCTACTTGGACAGCACTCTGCCACCCCAGTTAGAAGATCCGCTGGACTACTGGGCAGCCAAACTGGATGTGTGGCCGCAACTTGCCAAGTTTGCAGTGGAGAAGCTGTCCTGCCCGGCCAGTAGTGTGGCATCAGAGCGGGTGTTCAGTGCGGCGGGGGCCATCATTACCCCAAGGAGAACCCGCTTGTCCACGGGAAATGTGGAACGACTGACCTTTGTCAAGATGAATCAGGCGTGGATCGGCCAGGATTTCCACACACCAATGCCTTAGGCGTCAGACTATATCAGCCATGACGCCTCACCCAAACTGTGAGAAATGAGTCTGGGTTCAAACTACCTGCCTCAGCCACTATTCTGATTCCGCCACCCGCCTGATGCCACACATCTGCTGACAGTTTCTCCATGTGCCTCCCACCATCTTTACAAGAGACTAGTATTGCCACCCACCTCCACACTCTGTCATTGTGCCACTCTATGACCTCATGCTGCTGCTGCTGTTGCTGGTGCCGTGACATCCACACTGTGTAATTGTGCCACTCTCTGACCTCATGCTGTTGCTCCTGCCGCCGTCACCTCCACTCTCTGTCATTGTGCCACTCTGTGGCCTACTCCAGTTTTTGCCACCTCCAGAATGTCATTGTGCCACTGCCTGACCTCATGCTGCTGCTGACGTGACCTCCACCCTGTGTCACTGTGCAACTCTCTGACCTCATGCTGCTGCTGCTGTTGTTGCTGCTGTGGTCACCTACACACTGTGTCATTGTGCCACTCTCTGACCTCATGCTGTTGCTCCTGCCGCCGTCACCTCCACTATCTGTCATTGTGCCACTCTGTGGCCTACTCCAGTTTTTGCCACCTCCAGAATGTCATTGTGCAACTGTCTGACCTCATGCTGCTGCCACCGTCACCTCCACTCTCTGTCATTGTGCCACTCTGTGGCCTACTACTGTTTTGCCACCTCCAGAATGTCATTGTGCCACTGTATGACCTCATGCTGCTGCCGCCGTCACCTCCACTCACTGTCATTGTGCCACTCTGTGGCCTACTCCAGTTTCTGCCACCTCCAGAATGTCATTGTGCTACTCTCTGACCTCATGCTGCTGCCACAGTCACCACCACTCTCTGTCATTGTGCCACTCTGTGGCCTACTCCTGTTTTTGCCACCTCTAGAATGCCATTGTGCCACTGTCTGACCTCATGCTGCTGCTGCTGTTGATGCCGTCAACTCCATACTGTGTGATTGTGCCACTCTGTGGCCTACTCCTGTTTTTGCCACCTCCAGAATTTCATTGTGCTACTGTCTGACCTCATGCTGCTGCTGTCGTGACCTCCACACTGTGTCATTGTGCCACTCTGTGGCCTACTACTGTTTTGCCACCTCCAGAATGTCATTGTGCCACTGTCTGACCTTATGCTGCTGCTGCTGTCGTGACCTCCACACTGTGTCATTGTGCCACTCTGTGGCCTACTACTGTTTTGCCACCTCCAGAATGTCATTGTGCCCCTGCCTGACCTCATGCTGCTGCCGCTGTGACCTCCACTCTCTGTCATTGTGCCACTCTGTGGCCTACTCCTGTTTTAGCCACCTCCAGAATGTCATTGTGCCACTGCCTGACCTCATGCTACTGCTGTGGCTGCTGCCGTGACCTCCACACTGTGTCATTGTGCCACTCTGTGGCCTAGTCCTATTTTTGCCACCTCCAGAATGTCATTGTGCCACTGTCTGACCTCATGCTGCTGTGGCTGCCGCCGTCACCTCCACACTCTGTCACCAATGTTGCCACCTGAGCTCTCAGCTTGTTTTTTTCCAGCTTTCGCTGCCATGACTTTATCAGGCTACATTCCCGCTTGAGTTTTTTGGTTAGTTTTGCCCTCTTAAGTGCACAGGGAATTTAATAGTGAAGCGATTCTAAGAGCGGCGGCAGTCATCTGCGTGTCATACTAAAACACAACATTGTATGAAGACCAAACCAAGCTCCCTCTGCATATTTAAGCATGGCACAATGTTCTACAGCACCCTGCAGGCTCTGTGCAGCCTGGAAATAGCCGTTTTTTAACGCGATTCATGCCGAAGTAATTCGGGACAAAGTTATTTGTGTCGGAACATTCGGCGAAGTGTCCGAACCGATTTTTTGAGATATTCGCCCATCTCTACTTGTTACAGTTACACTTTTAAATCACTTCTTAAAAGGGGACACCCCCTACTTTGAGGTCCATGTACACTATTAAGACATATGGACAGGGGTAACCATTTTTACTGAGCAATGAAGATAGTACAAAGACCATCTTTTGAAATCTTTCCTCTGCAGTGTATATAATCATGCATAGCACTGTTTTTCTCTATCAAGTTTACAATAAAATTCAAACTGAATAATATGAGAAGGTTTTGCTTAAATATTCTACTTTGATAAAGAATTGGTGAGCACTACTGGAATTATAACCCTACTCCAAAGATTATTCCAGATGAAGTGATAGCAACTATCAGATATTATCATGATTAAAACTATTGCAAATGAAAGAATTAGGGTAAGTAGTGTTATTATAGACGATATAATAATGTACGTTAATAAAGTTATTAGTAGTTATATACATGCACAAAAACTAATGTATAGATAATGCTCTTACTTGTGACCAGACTCATGAGCAATAGTAAATGCCAGGCCTAAACCTGTGTCTTCATTAATGGTACAACTTCGATATTTGCTGCACATACCATTAATAGGTGCAAATCCTGACAGATACAAATACAAAGACCTGATCAATTTTCGATCTAAGAATTATTGCTTGGAAAAATCATATATTAGGGTGGTGTAACATATAACATTTTTAGAAAAATGTGGACTTCTTTGAGAAAAAAAAACTCTGTGACTAGATATCAGCCGACAGTAATATATTAAACAAAAAAAGAATGATAATTGTTTGAATAGAAAAACAATAAAACAATTTTTAAAATGCATAGAAATACTGTACTTTTTTCCAAGCCAAAAACAATGACACAAAACAGTCTGTTAAGGACAACGGAATGTACTAAAATGTACAGAATATTGTTTGAATAAGATGATATGTCAACCTCGACAACTACATTTTTTTATTGTCTCAGGAAATCAAAAATAAATTTTGAAGAGTCTTGAATAAAAATGTTCATTTTGTTTCTTTCCATGATTAAAAACTACAGCAAACCTTATGTAGTCTGATCCTGCAGATATCTGAATTCCCCTGTACATACATTTGGTGGGTTACAAGAAGTTACAAGTATTTCTGTAGTATCAGACTGCATAGGGTGTGACTGTAATCTAGTTCCATGTAGATGCATAGACCATTACAAGACACACAAAAACAAAAAACATAAGATCTTCAACTGCTTCATAAAAAGACTGCTTACCCTCTGTTCATGGCAAAACACTTTAGTTTTTTGAAGGTTTGAAAGCTATAATGTGTTCTTACACTTATGTAAATATGTTATGTACATTTTTCAGTAGATTTTTATCAAATGTTTGTTTTTTCAAGTTTCTTTTTTTAATAGCAAGAAGTGCCCCTAAAATATATTTTGGAATTTTGTCATCTTTCCTTTATGGACATTTTTATTAAGATGATATATTGTTTTAGGGTCATTAGGGGTGAGGCAAAAAAATTGTGGTTTGGGTGTTGTGTTTATCTATTTATTTATTTATTTATTTATTTTTGTTTTGTTGTATTTCTACTTTCATTTATTTATTTATTTATTCATATATTGTGTCCCCATAAGGTCACAAAAAGTCATCTGGGGAGCTTTTATACATATATTTTTTTCAATTATTTATGAATTAACAACAACCCTAGTTACATAAAGAATACAGTCTTCAGCACTTACTTTTTTTTAACTTTAACTGCACTTCCACAATTTTTTTTAAAAAAATGTTTGCAAGTGTGAGCTTTGAATTTTAGCACAATGGTCCCCCAAGTTACAATACTGTATTAATTAGTTCCAGGACAACAACTGTAAGTTGAACATTTTGTATTTTAAGACTATTTAAAAAAGTTATTAAAAAGCTAATTAAGATAAAGCCACTGCTTACACATAAAAGAAAGAAATGATACTGGAAGCTGTAAATCAATTTTCATATAGAGAATAGGAGTTTTGTAAGCGTCCTATACAGTGCACCAGAAAAAGTATATGGGGCCACACTCACTTGGTGTCTGAAGGAGCAATGAGTCCTGGCACAGGTAAAAAGCAGTACATGACATGTCCTGACATATTTTACTGTAAAGAAGCGCTACTAGACAACCATGCACATTAATAATACAGCTGTTTTTCCAGTTGCCCATGCCAATTGACAGTAGCCCTCAGCTGTTGACTGTGGCATTATATGTTGAATATGACTTAAAAAGGACATATCACCCTCTGGGAAACCTTATATAGTAACAGGAGTTTAAAACATAAACACTTTTTCAGATAAGTATAATTAAAAAACAGTAAAGCATTTTAACTTTAATTCAGTCATAAAGCTCTAGCCCTTTAAAAAAGGGAGACTAATGTCGGACCAAGTTGAGCTCTGCATCGGCAGTATTATAGCTCACTATTTTGACAGTTCAGGTGATTTCCTTCATCTGAGCTGGATGAGTCAATTGTGAGAGGGAGAGCCTAGTCAGTGTGCAGCATGTGAACACAGGGGGGATCTGTGCTACTGTCATTCTTCATGTTGGTTATTATTATAGTTACCACGATGTACAATGGAGTATGGAACAATATACTATGGAGCAGGAGACAGAGACTGGAAGCAGCAGCTGCAAAGAAAAAACTTTGTTATACCTCTGTCAGTGTTCTGTGGCTGCTGCTGACTCTGTGTATGGTATGTAGTGAGAGACTTAGATTAACCCTTTACAATCAATTAGTTCCTCTTTTGGCAGATCGACTCTTTACAAACAGCTGTATGTATCCCTCTCCTTTGGGTGGACTGTATAATACACAAGGAAATCTTTACATGGCTGATAAGTAACAAAATAAAGTATGAGTCAAGGTTCAGGGTCCTGACAGAGGGAAATTTTACTGATTTGAAATTTGCTGAATTGATGTCCATTAGGATGCATTAGTGATTTAATCATCAGGTTTGCAATTCACATTTCTAAGAATTTATTACAAAAATAATAGGAAACTCAGTTCCCCCTTATATTTTATAGACCAATGCCTCAACTAAACTGCGAAGCAAGCAAACATTTGCACACATTTCTCCAATCAGATGCTATATAAAATCAGGGCCACCGTTATAGTTGGTGTCTCCCCGAAAGAAGAAATCTCATCAGATTGTCACCTCTCTCTGATTAAAAGAAGGTAAATCTATTCCCCCTGTAATACTGAGGAAAATCATGTAATTTGCTCATAATATGTATTTTAGAAATAATTTCTCTAATAATTTCATCTACTATCCATTTTTGTGTTTTCCCACATAGGTAGGTAGTGGTGAAACGTCCTCTTTAAGTTACAGGGCCACTGGAAAAACTATTATATTTTGAAAGTATTTAATCCTGAAGCCATTGTTACTTATGGGGAACAAATGTAAAGAGAACTTAATGTAAGTCAATATGTTACATATGTTATTTCATTAAAGAAAATTCACCTAAAGTATCACAGGGTTCATTTTTCCAAGAACAGATATCCAGTCCTGTCAACAGTATGGCGTGATCATGTCTTTTCCCATTCTTTCCCATGATAGCGGATTGCCACTGACAGAAATTATTTAAGGACTGATCAGCGTGATGAGTGATCTTAAGTCCAGCCTGCAAAGAAAAAAAAGGAAAGAGTTTATACACAGAACTAAGAAAGACAAAAACTGAAAGAATTTAGGTAAGCACCCATTTAGTTTAGAAAAAGAGATCTAATTTAGGAGAGAGAAAATAAGCAATAATTTTTAACAATTTAAAAAAATGCTTGAATACAAAATTCACTTCATGCCATTCCTATGAAAGAATTAGAATCCTAACATGTTAGAAAAGCCACCAATTATGACTACTTAATAGACATTCACCTTTAAGTTAATCTCAGTGACAGAGAAGAGGAAAAGAAAGTTGCACCATGCTCTGGTTGAAATGCCAGCTCTCATACCAGCAATTGTTTACTACTCCCCCTTCCCCTTCACAAACACCTGCTTTTATTTCGAGCCCTTTCACTCAGCAGTGGGCTCAGTTTTATGGTTCATAATGGCTATCATTACAAATTTCCAACATGAGGAAGCTAATTTTTGTGATTCGGCCATGAAGCTTAGTCATGGGATTCTTATATGTAAGGGTGTGTCGCTAACAAACAATTAAGCCCCAAAAAAATAATTATGAATAAAATCACAGGAAACCTACCAGGCCTGTATCACTTCACACAGATACATACAAATCTTACATTTCCCACCATCTATCTGAAAATTTTCTTTCTCACGTAATCTCAGGCCCTGCTCTGAAGGGCCTGATGACCACTGACATCTCCTGGTAAAATATTGCTAATTTGCCTATATCTTTCCACTGGTGCCACTAGACTTCATCGATTTCTGCCTCTAGATCTCTTCTTCGCACTGTCAGGAGGGTTATTTACAGCTCTGGAAAAAATTAAGAGACCACTGCAAAATTTTCAGTTTCTCTGATTTGTCTCTTCAATGGTATATTTCTGAAAAAAATGTACATTGTTATTTTATTATATAAACTACTGACAACATATCTCTGAAATTCAAAGCAACAAAAATTTGTATTTATTTTCAGTAAATGAGAAATCTTCAAAATAATAAAAAAGAAGCAGTGCTGTCAGACTTCAAATAATGTAAAAGAAAACAAGCTCATATTTATTTAGAAACAATAAGACTAATGTTTTAAGCCAGGAAGAGTTCAGAAATCAATATTTGGTGGAATTACCATGATTTTTTCATTCAAATTCCTTTTTAGCCTATTCCTAGCACTTGTTTTGCCATCCAGCTTGTCCTATTGCAATAGTATTGGGAAGACCACAGCAGTGTTTTTTATACTTTCCTTCATTAAATAAGATTTGGTTCAGGTGATCACCTAATCAGAAGCACATTAAGTAGAATGAGGTGTACTTTGGTTGGAATTCAACTAACACTGGAATGGAATGGCTGTCAGACATGTAGAGATGCTGATTTTTAGAAAACTGTGCAGTGGTCTCTTCATTTTTTCCATAGCTGTATCTTTCTATAGAGTCAATTCTTAAGGACCTCACTTTAACCTTTTTCTAGGCAAAAAAGAGATAAGGGTTTTACCCCCTCTATTATTTGCTCACAATTAATGAGTGCAGTCATCTCTCCTCCCATTTCTTGTCCATGAGATGTAGTTGGCATTGAGGAGATTTGCCATAGATGCAGGAACAACTATCTCCCACTTTCAGACTTAGAACCTGAATGGCTTTATGTAAGCTGCACCATCTTCCTTCTCTCCTGTTCCTTTTCCAGAAAAGCGGCAAAGAAAGACAAACAAGGTGGGGAAAAGGCAGAGGACACAGCGTAGATATACAAGGGAAGGGCAGCGGCACTCAACACACCCAGGGAAAAGGACACTAAAGAACATAGAAGTGAAATGCAATGGTTACCCTCACTCCACCCCTTATGTCTACAGTAAATGTGAACAAAATAAACTTACTGGTTCCTCTTCCAAAAGAAGCAGACTCACGACAACAATATTAATATCACTTCCAATGGTCCCATCTTTGAACAGACTAGATACCTGAAAAGGTATACAAAAACAAAAAGTCATTAATATTTATTGAGATGTACTCTCCTTTTGTATACGGTATATCACTACTTTTATGGCTATACCTGATAAAATGACTAGTCAGTCATCAGCTCAAAAAAGTCAGTAAGGTAATAGTAGGTAATAGGTAATGCTTATTTACTATTCATTTACCTCATTGCTTGTTCCTTGGCTGCTTTGTTATATTCATTAGCACAGAGCCTGTGATCTGTGAATACAGTTGAGCTATAGTGCCTACAGGAAGTATAAGGTAGTTTAAAACTGTCTCTGTTCTGCCTTATCATTGGGTCTGGCTGCTGTCCCTCCTCTATGTAACGCTGACTCCTTGTTTAAAGCGGACATCTCCTGACATGTGTATTTTAGTAAATTCGGCAGCATCTCTTCTTATAACTCTGTGTTGTGCTGTTCCTCTTTTATTCCTCCTAGATATATATTACTGAATCAGTCAGCTGGGTGTTGCCATTCCAGTTTCCATATGGGTGTGTCCCTGCACACACTGATTTTGCCAGCAGCGATTGGACAATGTCAGACTGTGCAGGGACACACTCCCACTTGGCAACATAATTAGGGAGTATCTCTGTACAGATAATTTAGTAGAATAATAGCTAAATTGCCAGCAAAATAAAAAAGAAAATTATCAGGAAACTGCTGCACATACATGAAGCCTTAGTGAAGGAGATTGGACAGTGGTTTGCAGTTATTAGTGGAACATATTTTACATACAACAGGTACTGTATAAAGAATGTATTACTTATAATAATAATAATCTTTATTTATATAGCGCCAACATATTCCGCAGCACTTTACAATATAGAGGGTATAAGCACAGACAAACCAGACATTACATTATAAAAAAGCTACGTACAAATCAGACACGCGGTGTGAGGGCCCTGCTCGCAAGAGCTTACAATCTATTAGGGTGTATGGGTGAAACAAAGGGTTACAAGTGCTTGGTTTACAATGGTCCAGCCATGTTACATAAATATGGGGTAGTATACATAAAAAGTGGATGAACCTGCCATCCCAACCATACATCTATATACAGATAAGTGCCTGTGGGTGCCAAAGTTTAGGAAGTGATGAATGTGTGACAGAATTTGGGGGGTTAACAATTAGGGATCTTGATAGGCTTGTCTAAGAAGATGGGTTTTCAGAGCGCCCTTAAAACTGTGAGGGTTGTGAGTGTGCCTGATCACATGGGGTAACATGTTCCAGAGAACTGGTGCAATACGTGCAAAATCTTGTAGACGGGCATGGGAGGTTCGGATGAGTGAGGTGTGTAATCTTAGATCAGTAGCAGAGCGGAGAGCCCGGGTAGGGTGGTAGACAGAGATGAGGGAGGAGATGTAGGGGGGTGCAGCGCTGTGGAGAGCTTTATGGGTGAGAGTGATTAGTTTATGTTGTATTCTGTACTTTGTGTTTTAAATGTAAAAAAAACTATAGCCACACATGCAGCAAGCTTTTGGCTTACCATGTTCATCACAGTCAGTATGTAGGTGGTGACTCCTTCCTTGCCATGTTTCTCCACCATTTTTTTATCTGCTACTACAAGGGTTTCGACAACTAAACTCCCACCATGCTGATATTTTGCTGCAGAGCGCTTAGACCGGGATAAATGGACGGGCTCATCTGGCTTTAATTTGCTATTGTTTCTATTTAGATCTAGAAAAAAAGTATTAAAGAATAACCTTGTTATAGGTAACAGTAATCAACTTTAAAATCCGTCATCATAGGAAACTTTAACCATCCTGTTAATAATAATTCAGAGAAAAATAAAACCAGTGTTAGAATAACGAAATAAACGTCGCACTCCCCCACTGCTGAAACTTGCCCTGCTGCCAACACTGCTTTCTTATCCTTTACTCCTACTTTTTTTCTTGTGGCTCCAACAGGGCCAATAAGCAAAGCATAGAACATCAACAAATACTGACATAAAGGGCGACTATGGAGCAAAAGTCAAAGATTTCCAATAGTGCTTGAATATACCAATAACACTGTATTAAAAACAGAGAATCTCATTCATAAAGTGTAAAAAAAAAAAGGCAGTGTCCTACATGGAATCCTACCAGAGATGATTAAATACGTGTTGCCAGACATAAAGGCTGCAATAGCAAAACTGTTTAATATTGTGCTGAGTGCCAGCTAAATCCCTCAAACTTGGAACCAAAGCCTCATAATACCCATACGCAACAATAGGGAGAAGTATGATCTAGCCAACTACTAAGGAATTTGTGTCAGCAGCAACCTGGGAAAACTGTCTAAAAGTATCCTGAATAGGAGAATCCTCAGCATCCCAACACTAAGAGGGGACGCTCACATTTCACATGCCAGTCTTAGCTCATCTTTGGCTGCCCATGTGGCACATATTAAAATCTAAGCCAGCTAGATTTTCACTATAATTTACAGCAATATCTTGGGTAAATTACAGTGACCCGCCTGCCTAGCCCCCAATCATTCTTTAGGAAAGTGTTGTGAGCAAAAGAAGGGAAAATTCTCACATTTGTGTGCAAACTGGGTTTGCGCAAAAATGTGCAAATTATTAATATGTTCACCCCTTTCTACCTATCAAAAGCCATTATACCTAACACCCAAAATAGCCAGCAACACGCAATTGATTGTGCATGTCCAAAATATAAAACACATGAAAACTTAGTTGAGGTCATACTGTGTGAAAAATATTTAAAGACACCATAAGGCTCCACGAAATAGCTAGTTATAAAAACAAAATGAAAAATTGCTACTAAACAACTGCATGAATAATATATCTGAGTCTATATAAGGTGAATGCTGAAAAGATAGGAAATGTACTTATACCAGGTGTATAAGTAGGGCTCATCCCAAAGCAATGCACCACTAATCACATTTACACGCTGCACAGCCTTGTCAAGACCCAAATCCATAGTGCAAAGCATGGAAAGATACATGCTTGTGTTGTGGACATGGAAAAGTCTTCAACTCTGTGTGGCATCAGTGTCTATTCTGTAAACTTTTGAAGAATGAAGTAAGGGAGAGAATTTATGATGTTATCAAAAGCTCCTACTGCACACTGAGAAGAGATGCAGCCTGAGGTTAAATGGAGAACTACTTCTTTCCTGCAGAGCTAAGACATTTGATGGGGTTGCAGTCTAAGTTAAATGCTCATCAAGATCTACATTAATGAACTGTCCACAGCTCTGGAATCCTCCTCTTCACCATATCTCATTCTTCTGGAAATATCTGTACGCAGACGTTATCCCCAACCGATATCGCACAGCTTGCTAATACTGTAAAAATAACTTTTAGGTACTACTTCTCAATCCAAAGAAAACAAGAATCAGACAAGAAACATATAATCAGTCCAGGCATCCTTCCTTTGTGCTAAAAGACTAGTCACATACAATTCATTGATCGGAGAGTTTTAAACCAGTCATAGAGATTAGAGATGGGCGAATCGATTCTAACGAAGTGGAATTCGTTTAGAATTTCAGGAAAACTTCGGTTCGGAACGAAGTCGAAGTTTGGGGTACTTCGCGTGAACGAAGTGTGCTTTTCGTTTATAAAATGGCTACGGGCACATGGCGTTACATGGGGCAAAGAACTCTGGGAGGAAGAAGGGCATAGCCTACATGACATGTGCAGAGATGAAGCCAATCAGAGACCGGCGGGATTCTGTGACGTCACAGCACTATATAAGTCCGGGCGCGACGCTGGGAACTCATACCGCTCTCACTGTACTGATTAGGGAAGGTGCTGCCACGGCTGCTTATGATATCTCTTACTAAAGAACTCATTTTTATACAGCGATTTTTGTGGGGTGTCTCAGCTTGTCTCAGAGACTGCTTCTCTTAACGTTTTATTTCTGATTTTGTGGGGTATTGGATCTGAAGTCCAGTGTGCGTCCAGTGCAGCTGCATATACATTTTAATGCTATCTGCTCACAGCACATTGAATATCCAAGGGTTATCTAAGCTTGTTCCTGTTGTATTCATTTAAAGAAACAGCGTATTTACATACTAACCTCATTTGGTTGCTCAATCTTTTCCTTCGTGACCGTAAAATACCGCCATTGTAACACACTACAAAGCAGTAGTTTTTGGTTGTCAATCTTGCGCAATTTACTCAGGTTAATTAAGTGTTCTGCTGTTGGTGACTAAGAAACGCTTTTCATCGCAAATAAAGACTTCACTGAGCATAATCACAACCGAATATATTACAATTTTTCTCTTGCTGTGTACCGTAAATACACAAGTACCGCTACAAAGCTGGTAGTTTTTGGTTGCTCAATTCTTTTGCGCAATTTATATCCAGGGGTTAATTAAGCATTGTTCTGCTGTTGTGGTGACACAAAGAAACCGTCTTTTTCATCGCCAAAAAAGACATTTTGCCTGTAGCATAGTTCACAACCGAAGGTTAATTACCAGTTTTCTCTGTTGTCGTACCGTAAAATACACGCCATTGTAACACGCTACAAAGCTGGTAGTTTTTGGTTGCTCAATTCTTTTGCGCATTTAATCAGGTGTTAATAAGCGTTGTTCTGCTGTTGTGGTGACAAAAAAAACCTCTTTTCATCGCCAAAAGACTTTGCTGTAGCATAATTCACACGAAGGTTAATTCAAGTTTTCCTGCTGTGTACCGTAAAATACACCCTAGTAACAGCTACAAAGCTGGAGTTTTGGTGCAATCGCACAATTTACCAAGGGTTAACTAAGTATTTCAGTTGTACTAGAAGAACCTTTCACCAAAAAAGACATTTTGCCTGTAGCATAATTCATATCTGAAGGTTAATTAAGCCTGTTTGTGCTTTTACTTGCAGTAAAATACATAGTGTTTTTAAACGACACATACAAGTAAATTTTTCCTGGCCATTTCTGGAGCGCAATTTATATCCAAGGGTTACCCAAGCTTGTTACTGGGTTCATTTGGAGTCAAATACAGGGTGTGTATTTATCATATATATCTTCATCAAACAGTGTCTGTACATTTTAGAACAAACAGTATGTCAGACAGAGAGGTGGCAGGCTCTTCACCTGCGAGTGGCAGAGGCACAAACATTCCTGGGGCAGGCCCAGGTCGCAGCACAGCAAGGGGACGTCGCAGCAGGGGTCACTCAGTGAGGCCACAACTGCCGCTGTCATCTAGCGGCTGTGTGTTGTTCAGCAACCCAATGGTTCTTGATTGGTTGGCTAGGTCATCCAATTCCTCTCAGATGACATCTGACAACCCCAGCCAAGAGTCGGTGGGAACGTCACACACAACCCTTAGTTGGCATGGCCCGGGAGCGGGTCAGCGGCCTCTCACCTGTCCTCAAACCCGCCTCTGTCCCATCCGTTCCCTCAGCCAGAGATCTACTATGTGGTCTGGGCTCAGCGCCACCTAATAGCGAGGATGAACAATTTGAGGAGGGCAGTCAGCAGCTACTTGGCAGCGAAGAAATGGAGCCAATATCCCCTGCTTCTTGCAGTAGGCGGCAAAGTATAGATGTTGAGAGTGGCATAGGAGGTCATGTTGTGAGGGGTCAGCCTCTGCATACCAAGACCGGTGATGAGGACAGCAGTGACGATGAAACACAAATAGATGATGATGTAGCCGACCGCACTTGGGAGCCGGGTGAGGCAAGGGCTTCATCATCATCAGGAGAAGAGGGCGTCAGCTTGCGCGTCAGGCAGCGGCGCAGCCAGCAAGTGGGTTGTGTGGCCGTGAGTCAGCAGGATAGCAGCAGTGTGAGGTCGGGAGCCAAGCGGCCACGGGATAAAAAACCCGCTTCGCAGGTCCAAGAAAGTAGCGGCACAGGGGCTCAGCGAGGCAGCGGTGGCAGTAGTCACTCAGTGCGGAGCGTTGGCGGTAAAATCCGATACTCGGCGGTGTGGCAGTTCTTTGCTAAGACACCGGAGGAGCCGAATATGGGTATATGTAGAATCTGTAGGCAGAAAGTGAAGCGTGGCCAGGGAGCTAACGTTGGCACCACGGCCCTGCGTCAACACATGCAGCGTCACCATCCGGTAGCCTGGGAGAAACGTGGCTCAGATGTGGTGGTCCATCCTGCCGCCGCAGCAACAGCAGCAGCAGCAGCGCCCAGTGGCACACATGCCATTGCAGCCAGTCAAGGCTCCACCACCTCTGCAGAAGGGAGCTGTTTCTCTTTGACATCATCTCCCGGTCCAGATGCTCCTGCTCCTCGCTACTCATGGCGCCAGCAGTCGTTCAGCGAGGCGATTGCAAAGAGACAACAATATGCGTCCAACCATCCTAAGGTGCAGAAGCTGACCGTGCTCCTGTTCAAGTTGTTGGTACTGCAGTCCCTCCCTTTCCAAATGGTGGACTCTGCACTGTTCAGAGAACTAATGGCTTGTGCCGAGCCGAGATGGAGAGTTCCAAGCCGTAATTTCTTTACCAAAAAGGAAGTACCAGCACTTCATAAATATGTAGAACAGAAGGTGGGCCAGCCATTGAGCTTATCAGTTTGTTCCAAAGTGCATGGCAGCGCGGACGTCTGGAGCTGTAACTACGGTCAGGGCCAGTCCCTGTCCTTTACGGCCCACTGGGTGAATGTGCTTCCTGCCCAGGCACCCCAACAACTTGGACAGGAGACGCCGCTTTCTCCTCCACGTTGTCAAACTGTGGCTCCTGCGCCAATGTCCGCCTCCTCCTCCTCCACCACCACCACCATCTCAGCCTCCACAAGTAATGCTCCATCATACCACGTGTGTAGGGCACAGCGGTGTCACGCAGTTCTACACCTGGTTTGCCTCGGAGAACGAAGTCACACAGGGGAGGAACTGCTCCGCGTCATGCAGCAAGAAATCGAGTTGTGGCTTGCTCCGCGCCACCTGCAAATCGGAACCATGGTGACGGACAATGGGAGTAACATGGTGTCCGCGCTGCACCAAGGAGGGATGGTCCATGCACCCTGCATGGCGCATGTGTTCAATCTGGTTGTGAAAAGGTTCCTGAAGTCTTCCACCGATCTTCAGAAGATTCTGAAAATGCATGCATTTCATCCATCCCTACAAAGCCAGGAACACCCTCCTCGAGTTGCAGCGGCAGAACGGCCTCCCCCAACACACTCTGATATGCGATGTTTCCACCCGTTGGAATTCCAGCCTGCACATGTTGGACCGACTGTATGAACAGAGAAAGGCCATTAATGATTTTTTGATGATCCAGGCGGACAGGAGTACTTCCCGTGTAACTTTAATGTCAGCCAGTGACAGCTCATGCGTGACACCTGCCATCTGTTGAGGCCATTCGAGGAGGCCACGTTATTTGTCATTCGCCAGGACTGCGGGATGAATAACGTAATTCCACTGCTTCATGTCCTGGAACAGATGCTGAAAAATCTGTCTGGGCAGGGGACTGGAGACGTGGCGACTACATCTCGCGGCCACATGAGTCCGGTGGGGACTGAAATGGAGGAGGAGGAAGAGGAGGAGGACATTGGAGCAGAAGCATTGTCTGGTGAAATGAGTGGATTTTCTACCCAGGTGACAAGAGAGGAGGAGCAGGAGCAGCTGGAGGAGGTAGATGGAGATGAGGGAGACGAGGCAGATGACCCGCAAGCACTGTGGTAGTATACAGTGGAACTGGAGGCAGGGAGCCCCTTGGAGTCACTTGTGCAGATGGCCCGCAGCAGGCTGATTTGCCTGGCTAGTGAAAGCCGAATAGTCAGCATCCGGCAAAGGGATGACTTCTGGCTCTCCACCCTATTGGACCCTCGCTACCGGTCCAAAATTGGAGCCTTTTTCCCAGCTATTGAGAGGGAGGACAAACTCAAATACTATAGGGAAATCCTCCGTAGTCAGTTGGCCGCTGCCTATGTGCGGCATCGTTCCTCCTCTGACAGGTCTGACCGGGGGTTCTTCAGCGCTCACATACTACTGCCGCGGCTGCTGGGGGAAGGGGGGAAGGGAGGAGGGTAGAAGCAGTACCAGCTCCATCAGCAGCAACCTAAGTCTGGAGTCACTGATGAGCAGCTTCCTTCACCCGCCTAGTGAGAAGGGCAGTCGCAAGCAGCAGGACCTGGAGCAGACCCTGAACCAACAGGTGGTGGCCTACTTGGACAGCACTCTGCCACCCCAGTTAGAAGATCCGCTGGACTACTGGGCAGCCAAACTGGATGTGTGGCCGCAACTTGCCGAGTTTGCAGTGGAGAAGCTGTCCTGCCCGGCCAGTAGTGTGGCATCAGAGCGGGTGTTCAGTGCGGCGGGGGCCATCGTTAACCCAATGAGAACCCGCTTGTCCATGGGAAATGTGGAACGACTGACCTTTGTCAAGATGAATCAGGCGTGGATCGGCCAGGATTTCCACACACCAATGCCTTAGGTGTCAGACTACATCAGCCATGACGCCTCACCCAAACTGTGAGAAATGAGTCTGGGTTCAAACTACCTGCCTCAGCCACTATTCTGATGCCGCCACCCGCCTGATGCCACACATCTGCTGACAGTTTCTCCATCTGCCACCAACCATCTTTACCAGGGACTGGTATTGCCACCCACCTCCACACTCTGTCATTGTGCCACTTTATGACCTCATGCTGCTGCTGCTGTTGCTGGTGCCGTGACATCCACACTGTGTCATTGTGCCACTCTGTGGCCTACTCCAGTTTTTGCCACCTCCAGAATGTCATTGTGCCACTGTCTGACCTCATGCTGCTGCTGCCGTGACCTCCACACTGTGTCATTGTGCCACTCTCTGACCTCATGCTGCTGCTGCGTGCTCACCTGTGTCATGTGCACTGTGGCCTACTCCTTTTTTGCACTCAGAATGTCATTGTGCCACTGCTGACCTATGCTGTGCTGCCGTGACCTCACATGTGTCATTGTCTTTTGTTTTTTGCCACCTCCAGAATGTCATTGTGCCACTGTCTGACCTTATGCTGCTGCTGTGGCTGCTGCTGTAACCTCCACACTGTGTCATTGTGCCACTCTGTGGCCTACTCCTTTTTTTGCCACCTCCAGAATGTCATTGTGCCACTGTCTGACCTCATGCTGCTGCTGTGGCTGCTGCTGTGACCTACACACTGTGTCATTGTGCCCCTCTGTGGCCTACTCCTGTTTTTGCCACCTCCAGAATGTCATTGTGCCACTCTCTGACCTCATGCTGCTGTGGCTGCCGCCGTCACCTCCACACTCTGTCACTAATGTTGCCACCTGAGCTCTCAGCTTGTTTTTTTCCAGCTTTCGCTGCCATGACTTTATCAGGCTACATTCCCACTGAGTTTTTTGGTCAGTTTTGCCCTCTTAAGTGCCCAGGGAATTTTATAGTGAAGCGATTCTAATATGCAGACGTGTCATACTAAAACACAACATTGTATGAAGACCAAACCAAGCTCCCTCTGCATATTTAAGCATGGCACAACGTTCTACAGCACCCTGCAGGCTCTGTGCAGACTGGAAATAGCTGTTTTTTTACGTGATTCGTCCCGAAGTAATTCGGACCGAATTTAATTTGGTCGGGAAATTCGGCGAAGTGACCGAATCGAATTTTTTAGAAATTCGCCCATCTCTAATAGAGATGCTAAGAGACAAGATATGCAAACTGTCAATGTCATCAGAAGACTGTAAGATCTTAAACCACCAATCGCAGTCTGGGGCCAAATTCCAACAGTATGGAACTGAAGTCTGGGGCCCTTCCACATAATCAGACTAATTAAGACAGGATTCCAGCCTGATATGAATACTGCATCTTCTGTAAGCACCTTCCATAAGTCCATCAGAGTACTACTATCCATTTAGTCTTGGCAGAATCCTACAATGCTATGAAAATCTAAAAGAGGGCACTAATATTCTGGGCCTACCTACAGAGTAGCAGTCAAGGTTCCTATCATTATAATGCTACACCAGGCAACTGAGAACAATTTAAACAAAGTAAAACATCTGTCAGTACAGATTCTCATTAAAAAATGAAGAAGACAATAAACAGGGACCAAAAGGAAGATATAAGTGAAAGAAGGAATAACATAAGAACATCAATAAACCTTAAAATATACCAAAGTCTAAAGAGAGAGTTCAAACTGGCCTCATATTTGGAATAAGTAGCAAAAGAATCAGATCTCACAGTCTGGTTATCAAATCAGGGTGGCACCAAAACAGACACAGACGTCCAGGGAAAACAGACTGTGCCAAAAGTGCATTCAAGAGGCCTTGGAGGATGAGGTCCACTTCCTTCTGTAACACTCAAAATACTCAGCAGTGACAAGCACTAACTTCAGGAGAGTATTCGTGGCATTACTTGCGTTGGCAATGCTAATATGCATTTGTTTCTGCCAATAAAGCCTGTTTGAATGTAAAAGATAGATAGATAGATATAGATTGATAGATAGATATATGTAGATACAGTAGATAGATACCTGTAGATAAATAGCAGTAGATAGATAGATCGATAGATAGATAGATAGATAGATAGATAGATAGATAGATAAAATACTAATGATAGATAGATAAATAGATAGATAAATACTAATGATAGATAGATAGATACTTGTATATAGATAGATAGATAGATAGATAGATAGATAGATAGATACTGTATATAGATATATACCTGTATATAGATTTATAGATAGATAGATTTTTTTTTTACTTACATTTTTTGTACCTTCCACAAAAATGTTGGTTTTGTGCAATACCATGTGACTGCTTTACAGAGCTGTGTTTTCCTGAGTGAAGATGTACTTTACTTTCTGCTGATCGTTTATACAGTACATGGGGGTGATGTCCATCAGGAGAGGTAAAGTTGTGCTCTTTTGCAAGATGCTCTGGTATTGGTGATATAAAGTACTCACTTGATTGTGTCCTTAGGAAACCTGACTGAAAACAATAGAATTTATCAGAGCAGTTCACTAAATGACACAAAATTAAAGATAAATCATAAAACTGCCTCTTGTAAACATGACAGCCTCACTATGGGCCACATGTATGAAAACTGTCTAGGTCTAAAACTCTCTTTGTTGCCCATAGGAGCCAATCAGAGCTCCCCTCTCATTTTTCCAGAGCACTATATGAAATGAAAGGCACGCTAGTTGTTATGGGCAACAAAGTGAATTTTAGACCTAGACAGTTTTCATACATGTGGCCTTATCTGTCCACAATATAAAAGAGCAAAAACTCAGCAGCACTGCAAATGGAAATTGAAACTGAAAATTTTGGTTACCTAGATGTACAATGTTTCAGTCTTGCTTCATTGTCTACGGAATATCTGGAGACTAGAGTACTAAAGAATTTAACAAATCTCATCCACATGGTGTTGGAAGTTGCTGCATAGAAATTGCAACATGTTATTGTTGTGTTGTATATTTTGCTGGTCTGGGTTCTGTATTGGTGAGGATCCAGTTTGGTGTCTGCAGAAATGGAAGTCTAGGGTATGTATTGCTAATGGATCTGGTCAAAGGTCTGTCGCTTGGGGTCGATTTGGATTCTGCAAGAATCTCATATTTTCTTTTGTACAAGATATAGTAGTGCATTTTTTAAAAATAGTTTATATAATTTGGGCCTCATGTATGAAAACTGTCTAGGTCTAAGACTTTCTTTGTTGCCCATAGCAACCAATCATAGCTCATCTTTCATTTCATATCATGCTCTGACAAAATGAAAGAGGAGCTTTGATTAGACCTGGACAGTTTTCATACATGTCCCCCTTTATGTTTATTTGTTCCTTGCCATTTGCCATGTGCTGCTGTATTTTTGTGTTTGTATTAGTTTTGCAGACATGGCAGCATGCACCTGCACAAAATATTTTATGTGGTTTGGAGTTGCTGATCATGTTTGTCTTTTTAAAATTTTATGCATGGAGTGGTTACCTCCATGTTGGTCTTGTACTCCACTCGACCATATCAGGCTGTTTGCAATCAAAACAGAGTACAGTCAGAACTTGCATGTCCTGGACCGAGTGTGAACAAAGGGAGAGAAGCAATAAATTCCCATGCCTATTGCTTATCACAGCTTCCAAAGGCTGCTTTGATATAACATACTATTAAAGGGAACCTGCAGATGGTTTATGCTGCCCTATCTGAGAGCAGGATGTCATTCAGGAAGAGAAGCTGAGCTCTGTGATGTATAGGTTTATAAGATTTGGAGCAGGATGTCTGAGTAAAAAGCATAGAAAATACTTATGAGACTCCTTAAGAGACAGTGAGTGTCCTGCATTCCCGTCCATATACAGTGATTGACAGCTTTCCCTGTGTTAGTTTCTGTACAGAGCAAACTGTCAATCACTGTAAGTGGGTGGAGTAAGCAGGACTTTCACTTTTTGTATGTTTTATTTCTCTGCTATAAATCACATAATCCACTATTTCGCAGAGCTCAGCTTCTCTCCTTTTATCCCATATTGCTCTTAGATATGGCAGAATAAACCACCTGACATGTTCACTTTAATTTGTTTTGCGATATGTGGGCTTTGTTATACCGGTACTCATTATGGCTTATCAGTGACTGTCATTTATGAACCTTTGGGTGTTTTTTAATTGTTTTTAATTTTTTAAAAGTGTCTTTTTTGTACATTACACATTTTTTGGTTAAAAGAGCTGCATGTTGTTTTATGGGACATTAGTTCTTGCTCTGTGCTTTTTGCTTTCTTTGTCACCTAAGAACAGATAACACAAAAAGTCATGATATCACAGTCAAGCTAAACTATGCTACATCTGCATGCGCACTACCATATAGGTTTTTAATAAGCCACATCCCTGTTTAGCATGTCACACCCCCTTTTGCACAATAACACATCCCTTTTCACAACTATGTAACAGCTCTAGAGAAAAGCTGATTGGGGAATGTGATATCATCCAGCTTCTTTTCTGAATGTGAGTGAGTGCCGCCACATCGATCAGCCCCTCTGCACCAAGTGAAGTCAGGGCAGCGTCTCGTGATGCCTTACTTTGGCACCACTACTTTATAAAGAGCAGCCAGCAGCTATTTGATTGCCAGCTAGGGGAGACTTGCTGGCTATCCCAATAGTCCAGGAGATCTCCCCTCTTTGCAGATGTCTCCTAGAAGTTCCAGATGAGTTAGCAAGTATGGAATAAATAACATGACAATTTTATAGATTGGATCATAACAGACGTGGCAAAACCTATTATATGTATCTTTTTAATTTTTTTATTCAAAATTGGGGAAACAGGTTATCTATTTGTTTTTATGTATTTTTAAATGTTTTAGCTGTATCTTTTCTTTTTGGTGCATGTTTTTCTTTAATTTTGTCCCTCTAGAGGACTACCCTATGCTCTCCCTTGATCACTTTTAATACATAGTCATACATTACAGTATTCCTATGTATTATGCCTGTAACAGGCAGCCTATTAGACCCTTTCTCTGGCAGAGCCTAATAGGCTTCATGCATGGCAAACCCAGCATCAAAAATAAGACCTAAGGAGTCCTCTCCCTATGTTAACCACCTAGATGCCATGGTCACTACTGACAGTGGTATCTACTGGGTTAAATAGCTGTAGCGGGAGTCCGGCTGCAGATTAAAGCCAACTTCCACAGCTGGTGGTGTGGGCACAGCTTCTGAGCTGTAGACTTGTTGAAACTCTTCCAGAAGCACAGGAGGACTCCTTTTTTCATGAAGTATCACTGACGGATCAGGAAAGTTGGTAAGTAGGATCTACCTATCCGTTAACCTATGTTTCAATATGTTCGATCTACCTGTTGACTTGTCAATCTATCTACATATGTGCACAAAATAAAATCAACTTATTTTGTGGTATTTACCTGCATTGTGGTTGTTGCATGCGGTTAATAGCTTGTTTGTTGGCCACTAGTTTGCCTGTTCCGTATTTTTACCTCCCAAACCATACAGACAATAATCATGTTATTAACCACACAAAAAACTGCAGTTTAAAAGGCTATTAAAAGAAAACGTTGTCAGCCACATGTGCACGTGGTTTCCTCTGCCTGCGCCAGCCTCAGTGTTACTCAGTTCCCTTTTAAATTAAATTCTGTTTTCTGTGGATTTGTCAGTTTGAAAGACTGAATTACTTGGCATGGTATCAAAATGTAACACTACACCACATGTCATCTCCCAGATCTCTATAACTATTTGCTTAAGGATGTATCATCAAAAGTGTCCTGTCACTCTTAAATATTTAGTCAGAGAGAGAGCATGATTGCTACAAGAAAAATTATTTTACAGCTGTTCACTCAGCTAAAAAATGGGCTCAGCATTTTTAATGATCATTTTGTCTATGGATTATTTCAAATACATCAAGTTTTCATTGTGTACCAATTTATAATGTGCAAAGCAAATAAATGGCCAGTTTCATACATCTGTAACACGGGCCTATTTTAGTGTCTGCTATCAGGGACGTAGCTAGAGAAGCCTGAGCTCCATAGCAAACTTTTAGATGCCACCACCCCCCATGCCCTCAGTCTATATCTGCAGTTCTACTAAATTATGGTGATCTCGGATGGTAGGGGGTCTGGGTATTATAGGCTTAATATGGCTTCTGTGAGATCATCCATAGTGTCAGCTGTAAAAAAAATTAGCTCCCATTAAAACATAACCATAGTTATATTAAAATGTCTATCCTCATAGTAACCATGTGGTTGCTCTGATGTATAAGGATAGACATTTTAATATATCTATTAAAGGTTATGTTTCAATGGCGGCACACTTTTCACTCTGTGATTATTGTTATGTTGTTAGTTGTGACCAATTTTAGAACAATATATCCGTATGTATTTTCTCACATCTTTCTGTCAAATGCTTGAAGGACCCAACTGTAATTTTTATTTTATTTAATAGGAAAAGTAAAATCCACACGTACAGTTTCAATTAAATGTAAAATGGTTCCAAAAATGTTTCTTTAGACTGTATACATACAGTAGGTGTTCTCCTTTGGCGCATGGTTCAACTGTGGGATGCACTGCAGGCAGCATGGCTCCAGATACCTGTGACAACCTACCAGGACCTTATTGACTCATTCTAGCTGTTGTCTGCGCTGCACACAGCAGTGACTCTAGACTTTAGCTAGTGGTCATAATAATATGCATTCACTGTGTAGTTTTCGATTTTTGTCAAAAAACTTAAAGCCCTCACAGAAACTTGGTGGACCCCATTGAAATTCAACAGGATCCAGCAAGGTTTGTTGGGAGCTGTTGGATCTACCATACCAGTCACAGCTCCATTAAGAATAGTAGATAGTAGTGTTAGTAGCTATTAAATAAATGCTGAAAAATAGTAATAAGTGTTTGTTCATTTCTCCATTTTCTTTTGCGTGAATAAGTTTAAAATACTCTGTTAAATAAATCAGTCAGCCTATACAACCTTTTATGAATAACATGTCTTGGTTAGAACGGGCAACATTCTAGTCGAATAACAGGAAAATTCTGTTTTTGAGTGAAAGTCAAGTGAGAAGCAGAACAAGCCTTGTGAATGAATCTACTAGCACCTGGACTTCAAATTACCATAGACAAGTTGAAACAACGTTCACTACGCTCAACCTTGGAATTAGCCTGCTTTAGTAGTACTTCTCAGTTCTTCCTCATCCTGCTGTTATAACTTCATGCAGACATACAGATTTGTTTGGCATAACAGGATACATTTTGTGCTGTAGTTGAAGAACAAAGTGATAAATGCCCAATGTCGTACATGCATGTTGAGGCACTGTGACAATACTGACCCTACACAAAGGAAAGTGTGTTTGATATAGGACCCTCAAAGAGTTGTTTCGACAAGTTAACTACATTGTATTTACCATTTATCCGCACAATTACTACTCGCGCTGAGACAGTGTTTTTACAAGGCTCACTTTTTGCCTTATTGTGCATGTTTAAAAGTACCATGTGCTCTTTAAAGTACTGAAAGCCAATGTACATATAGTGATACTATTTACAAAATGCTTAAGAAGTACAAAAGCACAGAAAGGATATAGCCTCTCCTATATATTCAACACCACTTGACTGGAAGATAAACAACTTAGATGTAATTCACAGAGCACAACCATAGCAGGACTGATGTTCTCTTGTAAGTTTAACAGAAGAGGTAAGATTACTATAAGGGCAATGCAAATACTATAATAGGGTTAAGAGCATAACTGGAATTCATAGGGCCCCATAGCAAAATGAGACGAGCCTCCACCAACTAATGACAAGAAACTGAAATAGCATAGTAAGTGATAAGTAATAGCATTATACAGTACAGTATCTCACAAAAGTGAGTACATCCCTCACATTTTTTGTAAATATTATATCTTTTCATGGGACAACACTGAAGATATGACACTTTGATACAATGTAAAGTAGTCAGTATTCAGCGTTCACACTTCAGTATGCAAATAGCGGCTGGATTCTGATTAAAGAATCCAGTCGGTATTTTGACATTGTTTCCGTGGTTTTGGAGACAGTTCTGTCCGCGGTTTGTGCATTTGCCCGTCCCTCTAAACCACTGACATGTTCATGTTCTGCCCAAAAACTGGTCGGAAGAATTAACATGTTTTAAGTTTTTAGGAACGCCAGTAGTGTAAAAAAATGTCCGGCAGAAAATCCGTTCAGTGGAGACTGCTGAGCAGATTTTCTATTAAAGTCTATGCAGATGATAGACAGTCGGTTTACAGACAGCTTTCAAATCCGAAAACCGTCTATAAATTCAACCGAATATCCTGCCGTGGCGACATGCCCTAACAGTGCAAATTTGGCGTGCCCTGAAAATAACTCAACACACAGTCATCAATGTCTAAGCTGCTGGCAAAAAGTGAGTACACCCTTAAGTGGAAATGGACAAATTATGCCCAATTTGCCATTTGTGTTATGTGACTGACTCCTTAGTGTTACAAGATCTCAGGTGTGAATGGGGAGAACATGTGTTAAATTTGGTGTTATTGCTCTCACACTGCCTCATATTGGTCACTGGAAGTTTAACATGTTACCTTATGGCATTCTCTTGATGAGCTTCAAGAGGTAGTCAACTGAAATGGTTTTCACTTCTCAGGTGTGCCCTGTCAGGTTAAATAAGTGGGATTTCTTGCCTTAAAAATGGGGTTGGAACCATCAGTTGTGTTGTTCAGAAGTCAGGTGGATACACAGCTGATAGTCCTACTGAATGGACTGTTAGAATTTCTTTTATGGCAAGAGAAAAGCAGCTCAGTAAAGAAAAATGAGTGACCATCATTACTTTAAAAAATTAAGGTCAGTCAGTCCGAAAAATTGGGGAAATTTTGAAAGTGTCCCCAAGTGCAATGGCAAAAACCATCAAGCGCTACAAAGAAACTGGCTCACATGAGGACCACCAAAGGAAAGGAAGACCAAGAGTCACCTCTGCTGCGGAGGATAAGTTTGTCCGAGTCACCAGCCTCAGAAATCGCAGGTTAACAGCAGCTCAGATTAGAGACCAGGTCAATGCCACACAGAGTTCTAGCAGCAGACACATCTCTACAACAACTGTTAAGAGGAGACTGTGTGCAGCATGCCTTCATGGTAAAATAGCTGCTAGGAAACCACTGCTAAGAACAGGCAACAAGCAAAAGAGACTTGTTTGGGCAAAAGAACACAAGGAATGGACAGTAGACCAGTGGAAATCTGTGCTTTGGTCTGATGAGTCCAAATTTGAGATCTTTGGTTCCAACCACCGTGTCTTTGTGCGACGCAGAAAAGGTGAACGAATGGACTCTACATGCCTGATTCCCACTGTGAAGCATGGAGGAGGAGGTGTGATGGTGTGGGGGTGCTTTGTTGGTGACACTGTTGGGGATTTATTCAAAATTGAGGGAATACTGAACCATCATGGTTACCAAAGCATCTTGCAGCGGCATGCTATTCCATCCGGTTTGCATTTAGTTGGATCATCATTTATGGACAATGACCCCAAACATACCTCCAGACTGTGTAAGGGCTATTTGACCAAGAAGGAGAGTGATGGGGTGCTACGCCAGATGACCTGGCCTCCACAGTCACCAGACCTGAACCCAATCGAGATGGTTTGGGTTGAGCTGGACTGCAGAGTGAAGGCAAAAGGGCCAACAAGTGCTAAGCATCTGTGGGAACTCCTTCAAGACTGTTGGAAGACCATTTCAGGTGACTACCTCTTGAAGCTCCTCAAGAGAATGCCAAGAGTGTGCAAAGCAGTAATCAAAGCAAAAGGTGGCTACTTTGAAGAACCTAGAATATAAGACATACAATACCGTTCAAAAGCAGGGCTGTGGAGTCGGTAAGCCAAAGTCCCGACTCCGACTCCTCAATTTCCCCTAACCCCGACTCCGACTCCCTCATACATATAAGATAACTTAATTTAAGCTTTTTATCATCCTTATGATACAAAATCAAGCTAATTAGGTAGAATAAAAAATATATTTATTGGATACAACTTTAGAACACAAAAAACTTTATTTAAATTGCAAATATGCAAAACGCTGCATTTAAGTGGGAAAAAAAACAGTTTTCAACAACAACGTCCTGAATAACATTTGTGGAGTTTATGAATTTGTTCTGAGAAAAAGTATTGCCTCCATCAATCCTCTTTCATAGATGACCTCAAATCTGATCGAATTATTTTAAGGCTAGAGAACAGCCTCTCTACACTAATTTTGGGTTGGGGGCAAAGCGGTGACCACAGGGGCAACATCTCTAACAATCTCAGGGTATAAAGGATTGCCTAAATGCACAGTCAGTTTTGATGATCGGTTGAACTCTTCTACTTCCTTTGAGAGCAAGTGAAAAATTTTGCTGAAAAAACAGTCAGTCTGTTTGCTGTGGGAATGGAATCTTTTTCCCTGCGGCAACGCTTTGCCTGCTCCCATGACATCCAAATACTTTTCAAAGTTAAACTTTTTCCATCTGATGAGGCTGAGATATGGCAGCAGCACTGGCAAGACCCCAATTCCTCTTCTTCGGGGCAGTCCTGTAGCCCACTCATCCTAATTGCTACCTCAGTCAGGCGTCTTTTCCTTTAGTAATCTGTTGATCATCCAGCAATATACGATGACTTGGGTCCACATAAACAGCTGCCAAAAGAATTTTATTATCTAATAACAGTGCCCTCTCTCCTTTTCATTGAAGCAGCAATGCCATCTGCGATTAAGCCTCCTCTTTGGGATAGGCTAAAAAGCAAGTTTTTCCCACTCCTTTATAAAAGTTCCAGGAGTTAAATCCTCAGCTTGTAATTTTTTAGTCACTAATAAAATGGTTTTTGAAGCAGTTCTTTAAATTCAGCCACCTGTGTCCATTGACCTTCACTTAATGTCACCTGAGGGTTGGCCATGTCCACAAAAAGGGTTTCAGCTCAACTAATCGTTCAATCATCAAATAAGTACTGCCCCACCGAGTTGGCTTGACCCCACAATTGCCCCTTTCCCACACGTCTCTTCAAATAGAATCAATTTTAGGGGTTCGGGGCAGCAATAGCCAATTGCCTCCCCTTTTGCCAATCAGAGTTCCAGCATGTCCCTCTTGCAGACTGTCTCTTATCGCCAGTTGCAGTGTGTGCACAGCACAGCGCATGTGATAAATATGACAAAATTTTTGAAGCAGCTTCAGCAAGATCTAATTCTAGAGTATCATGTTGCTGTTGTTCTGTAGGAATATCTGTTTGTTCCTCAGTTTACAAGTCAGGACGGGTTGGCCTTCCATCTCACACACATACTGAATCCAAAGTTTTCTTCTAACTGTGTTCACCTTCTTATTAAATTCAATCAGTTTAATTGTACGTTTCATATTTGAAGCATTGTCTGGTTACAATAGCAATAATCTGTTCTTTTTTGAGTTCAAATCTTGCAGAACATTTTCCACAAAGGGGCCTGGAGAAACTGACTGGTGTGATGAGCTTTAAAGTGTCCTTTTACTGCCAGCGTCTTGGTAACAAATTTTTTTGTGTCAAAAACAAATCGAACATTTAGAGCAAAAATAGTTCACTCTGTAAACGGTGCAGGCCTCCATTTTAAGATATATATAAAGCGTCTCTTCAGAGTCTTCTTAAGAGCTTCCTTTTGGTTTAGGGCTTCTTCAATCATTTTCTGATACTTTCTATTCCAGAGAAGACACCAAGTTTGCAGCCATTTCTCCATTAATAGCTGTAAAAGCTGGTCGACAAATAAGAAATGGTACACCGTCCTTCACAACAAGCTGTATGAGCTGTCTTTTAAACACATCTGCTGTCATTGTTACAGTTAATTTTGTCACTTACAAAATATCTTGTTACGATGTTTGAGACACTCTTTCATCCTCCTTTGCCTGGGGGGAAGTGCTGGGCACTGGTTTTTTGGTGTCACTCTGATCCTTCTCAGTCACAGATTTAAAAATTTTTGGGGGGAAGGGGTTTAAATGTCTTTTTAGATTGGAACTCTTGTGGAGCGTTTTTATCGCTTCCTGAATATGCACTGATTTTGACATCACAGCATTTGTTTTCATCTGGTCACTTATCTTACACTGACACACAAAATAATTTTTTTTCTCTGTCATGTGAAATGCTCAAAGACAGCTGACTTCATAGGAAGCTTCTTAGACATTTTATAATAATATAAATTTTGTCCTCAAAATAATTTTGTCCTATGAAAAAAAAAAAAAGTATATTGTAATCTCTGAAAGAGTAGCGGTATAACTTTGGGTAGAAATAAAACAAACTTTGCATAAATCAATAGTACAGATATGTTTATGACAAATAAAAAGTTTGTTTAATATGTGTTTTATTAATATCTTTATGCTGAACTTCAGTATCAGCTTTTTCTCTGGATACAGGGCCTGATGTATGAAAACGGTCTTGGTCCAAAAAATTTCTTTGTTGCTCATAGCAACCACTCAGAGCTCTGCTTTAATTTCTCCACAGCACTATATAAAAGGGAGCACTGATTTGTCGCTATGGGCAACAAAAAACTTCTACACCTAGACAGTTTTCATACATCAGGCCCTGGGTGTTTTACATCATACTGCTTCACAGTCTACAAAGTGAAACTACTAGCAGTGCTTTGGCAACAGCTTTTTACAACTACAGTACTTTCTCACATTTGTGTTTCTGTATTTCTAAATATGAGATGTTAGAAAACAGTTTCCCCCCTTAAATTCTATGTATACATATATAAGCCATCAGAGCAGCTAATCCTCCAAACAAGAGCTCAAGGAGAAGCAAGAAAACACATGAAGCATACAGAGAGAAATATATACTGGACAATTGATTTATGCACAGTTATTGAAAGTTTAGATATTTCCAAGAAGTACTTGCCTTAAGGTGTTTTCCTCAGCACGAGATTCACTGGCTGAAAAAGCAGTCACTCTGTCTCCTCAGGGTGTGGTGGGTCTCCACAGTGATTAGCATATATTAACTTCTTCCGACAGAGCAGGAAATTGTGTTCTCCAACACAATTACAGATAAAGTCAAGCTTTCCAGTCCTCACAGTCACAACACTTGTATACTTTGCTTACTGCAGATAAATGGTGCTAAACCTTGTAAGTTCACTCAGAACTCAGCCCATCTTCCCGTGGGGGGGAGGTTTTCCTCTCAGCTAATCAGATTTAAAAGGCTTTCTGGTATGGGAGGTTAAACCCTAGAAACCTGTGTGCAGTTTAGAACCTGCTGAACTGTCTATAGTTCATGACTGAAGTAAAATCTACGACCAAAATATTTACAAAAAAGTTGTCTATAACAGTCCCTTTATGTAGTAAACAAACTTCTTTAATCCTGTTTTCTCTAGCAGATCTGTGATGAGTGCAGCCATTCCTTCCCAAGTGCTTTTTCCTCTGATCTTGTACAAGAAGCTTCACAACTGAGCATGTACATAAAGTGCAGCACACATCATTTCAATTAAGACCTAGATGCTTAATAAGGAATAGAGCAGACCTTTATAGGACATTTCATTATTTTCACAAATTCTTATGAAAATATATTCAGCACATACTGCAATGAACTAACTGGACCAATTTATTAAATATTTTGGGAGTCGGACTATTTTATTCCGACTCCACGAAAATGGGCACCGACTCCGACTCTACGACTCCGACTCCGACTCCACAGCCCTGTTCAAAAGTTTGGGGTCCCTTAGAAATTTCATTTTTTCAATGAAGTTAACATTAAATGAATCAGAAATACACTCTATACATTGTTAATGTGGTAAATGACTATTCTAGCTGCAAACATCCTGTTGTTAATGCAATATCTACATAGGTGTATAGAGGTCCAACAACCATCACTCCAGTGTTCTAATGGTACATTGTGTTTGCTGTGTAAGAAAGCTATTGGATATTTTGAAAACCCTTGAAAACCCTTGTGCAAGTATGTTAGCACAGCTGAAAACTGTTTTTCTGATTAGAGAAGCTATAAAACCTTCTATTGAGCTAGTTGAGAATCTGGGGCATTACATTTGTTGGTTCGATTAAACTCAAAAAATGGCCAGACAAAGAGAACTTTCATGTGAAACTCGACAGTCTATTCTTGTGCTGAGAGATGAAGGCTATTCCATGCAAGAAATTGCCAAGAAACTGAAGATTTCCTACAACGGTGTGTACTACTCCCTTCAGTGGGGAGCCCAAACAGGCTCTAACCAGAGTGGAAAGAGTAGTGGGAGGCCTCGCTGCACAACTGAGCAACAAGATAAGTACATTAGAGTCTCTAGTTTGAGAAATCGACACCTCACTGGCAGCTTCATTAGATAGTACCCGCAAAACGCCAGTGTCAACATCTACAGTGAAGAGGCGACTCCGGGATGTCAAAGAAAAAGCCATATCTGAGACTGGCTAATAAAAGGAAAAGATTAATATGCGCTAAAGAACACAGACATTGGACAGAGGAAGATTGGAAAAAAGTGTTATGGATAGACAAATCGAAGTTTGAGGTGTTTGGATCACACAGAAAAACATTTGTGAGACGCAGAACAACTGAAAAGATGCTGGAAGAGTGCCTGTCATCTGTCAAGCATGGTGGAGGTAATGTGATGGTCTGGGGTTGCTTTGGTGCTGGTAAAGTGGGAGATTTGTACAAGGTAAAAGGGATTTTGAATAAGGAAGGCTATCACTCCATTTTGCAACGCCATGCCATACCCTGTGGACAGCGCTTGATTGGAGCCAATTTCATCCTGCAACAGGACAATGACAAAAAGCACACCTCCAAATTATGCAAGAACTATTTAGGTAAGAAGCAGTATTCTATCTATAATGGAGGGGCCAGCGCAGTCACCAGATCTTAACCCCATTGAGCTGTTGTGGGAGCAGCATGACCGTATGGTACGCAAAAAGTGCCCATCAAGCCAATCCAACTTGTGGGAGGGGCTTCTGGAAGCTTGGGGTTAAGTTTCTCCAGATTACCTCGGCAAATTAACAGCTAGAATGCCAAAGGTCTGCAATGCTGTAATAGCTGCAAAGGGAGCATTTGTTGAAGAAAGCAAAGTTTGAAGTAGAAAATTATTATTTCAAATAAAAATCATTATTTCTTACCTTGTGAATGTCTGGACTATATTTCTATTAATTTTGCAACTCATTTGATAAACAAAAGTATGAGTTTTCAGGGAAAACACAAAATTGTCTGGGTGACCCCAAACTTTAGTGTCTCACACTTTTTTGTTAAGTATATAATTCAAGATATGTTAATTCATAGTTTTGATGCCTTCAGTGTGAATCTACATTTTTTATAGTCATGAAAATACAGAAAACTGTTGGAATGACAAGGTGTGTCTAAACTTTTGGTCTGTACTGTATAATAATATATATTATAAAATGTATAATATAGAACCCTTTTCCACTCAGCACCCATTTTTCCTCTTAATGGTGTGCAATTCTATTACTATTTTCTGCTTAGTGACAAGTGATTGGTTCCAAATCAGATCCATATGGGGTTGTTTCCTGCTTGACCTTTAGGACCCAAAAATGCTATTTAACAAGCTGGTTATTTGCAAACTTTTTAAGATCCCTCTCACTGCAGATATACCTTGGTGGAAACAAAATTGACTGTATTTTTATAAGCACAAGAACAGGGCAACTAGTTTAGCTGCATAAAACCTCATAGATCTCAGTACCCTTGATCATCATGTGATTCCTAGGACTGAACCATCATGCTCTGTTGCAATCCAAAATTTTACCTGAATCTTTGGAGGTGACAAAAAAATAATGTATACACATTGGGTGAAATAAGTATTGAACACATCACCAATTATTTAAATAAATATATTTCTAAAAGTGTTATTAACATGAAAATATCAAAAGTCAGTAACAACCCATCCAATCCACACAGGCAAAGTATCAAATCATAGATGCCCAGAAATTAAGTTATGTGTAATAATGAGAAATGACACTGGGAAAAAGTGTTGAACACATGTAAAAAAGAGGTGCAAAAAGCCATGGAAAGTCATGACACCAACTGAAATCTATCAGTATTTAGAAAGGAATCCTGCCACTTAGTGAAACATATCAGTTGGTTCAACTGATAGCCTATAAAAGCGTGTCTCATTACCAAGATTCCACAGAAGAAACATCTCATGATGGGTAAAACCAGTGAGCTGACTCAAGACATTTGCAACTTTATTGTTGCAAAACATGCTGATAGCATTGGTTACAAAAGAATTTCTAAACTAATGAAGGTTCCAGTGAGCACTGTTGAGGCCATAATCTAAAAGTGGAAAGAACAGTATTTTACCATAAACTGGCCATGGCCAGGTGCTCCCTGCAAGATGTCAGACAGAGGAGTAAAAAAAATTATCAGAAGAGTTATGCCAAAGCCAATGACCAACTGTGGAGAACTACAGAAAAACCTGAAGTCAGCAGGTACAATGTTTTCAAAGAAAAAAAAAAGTAATGCATTTAACCTCTATGGACTGTATGCACGCTCAGCATGCAAGACTCCTTTGCTGAACAAAAAGCATGTTCAAGCACATTTAAAGTTTGCTCACATACATTTAGACAATCCTGTGAAATACCGTTAAAATATAGTCTAGTCAGATGAGACCAAAATTTAACTCTTTGGAGGCCATAATACACACCTTGTCTGGAGACCAAAAGACACTGCATACCACCTCAAAAACACCATACCAACAGTGAAGTTTAGAGGTGGGAGCATCATGGAGTGGGGCTGTTTTCAGCATACTGGCAAACAGGCACTGGTAAACTTCATATAATTGAAGGAAGGATGAATGGAAAAATGTACCAAAAAATTCTTCACAAAACTCTGCTGCCATCTCCCAGGATGATGAAGATGAAACAATGGTAGACATTTCAACAAGCCAATGATCCCAAACACACAGCCAAGGAAATGCTCAGTTGGTTTCAGACAAAGAAAATAAAGCTGCTAGAATGGCCCAGCCAATCGCCTGAGCTGAATCCAATACAAAATCTATGGAAGAAACTATAGCACAGAGTTCATAGAAGGAACCCACAGAAGCTTTAGCATTTGAAGAGTGTTTGCTTAGAAGAATGGGCCAAAATCCCACCTGAGCAACGTGTGCAACTAGTTTCTCCATACATGAGGCATCTTGAAGTTGTCATCACCGACAAAAGCTTTGTACGAAGAATAAATACATTCCAGTAAGCGTGTTCAATACTTATTCCCCATGTCATTTCTCATTACACATAACTTAATTTATGGACATGTTTGGTTTAATTTCTCTGCTTGTGTCGATTTGATGGGTTGTTGCCGATACCTGGAGAGAATTCAATGTCAATAGCAACTTTAGAAATAGATATACTTAGAAAATTGGTGTCGAGTTCAATATTTTCTTCACCCATTAGATAGATAGGTAGGTAGGTAGATAGATAGATAGATAGATAGATAGATAGATCGATAGATAGATAGATAGATATACACATTAAACCATGACAATTTTTCTCTTAACTTTTGGCCAAATTATATTTTGTATTTATGTATTTGTTAAACCATTGCAAGGATTAATCATTTTTATGAACATAGGGAAGTTTATTTCTTCTTCTAAACATCTGGCCAAATGCTATGATCTCTAATCTCTCAGATATGTTTGATAGGGCTATTTATGAAGACTGGCAGCAAAATACACCTGTGGAAGGAAATCAGGATGTTCAAAGCCTTGTCAATCAGAAGAGAAGAGATTGAAAAACAATGTCATAAACCTACAACTAAAATATGGGTTGAAGAAATTCGATGAGTTATATATTAAATATCAAGAAGACAATGTGACATACACATATTAGGAAAGCTAGAACATCTGTCAAAATGCCCATGCACAAATCAGTTATTGAAATCCATGCTCTTTGAGGTAATGACAACCTGTGAACTGTTTTAAAATATTTGCACCCATCCAGGTGTCTTTTATTATCACATAATTGTCACAATATAAGGTTTCTAATCTGAAATCAAAATACAGTATGTTACAAAAAGAAAGATACAAGACAAATTACGTAGCACTATTTAATTTATTATTGCAGTTACATAAAGAGGGTATTGTCTCACAAAAATAATTTTTAGTGAGACCTTTCTATCCGAAAGGGTTATTTTTGTTAAAATCAACATTCCGGGAAAATTACTCTTTATTTTTTTTAGAATATGTGGCAGTATTTTTTTTTTTGCAATGAAATATTACATACTGTATCTTGCCCTTCTCTAGTTGTGATTATAAAGAGATAGAACTAATGAATGGCAAGTCAGACTAATCTCAATTTACTGTAGCTGCAGGTAATATTTCTCTGCATGAAGTATCATCACAAATTGTAGGCAATGACATAATGATCGCTCTGTTGTTCTCTGAACAGGCCAAGGTAAAGATTATAGGACAATGACAAAAGCAATCCATGAAAGGATGGAATCAAAAAAAGTCATATAGATCCCAAAATCATACTAATAGAAAGTAGACTGTAGTCCACAAAAACAAACTATCATAGGTCTATCAGCAAACTATCAGAAAAATAACATAAAGACAAAAACGATAAAACTGCAACCATAAAAATTGTGCAATTGTATTTTTTGCATCTATTTTTCAACGTAGCTACTTTTCATATAAGTACAAAGACCGCTATAATGCAAAGTCTGCCTTATCATGGCTCACTCAATGCCGTCAACACAGTCTAAACATGCAGATGAAAAATATTGGGCAGGCTTCTTTAAATTGCAAAAACATGTAAAAAAATTTATTAAAAAGTCCCATAAATACAAGACTTGAATGACAGCAGTTGTACTACTTGCGATTAGGGTGGAGAACATTCCATAGTAAGCGGTATAATAGATGTTGAAGACGTATTTTCATCTGCAGTACTGCGACTGCATAGCTCTGGTCGCTACGTCTTGGAGAAACGCAGTACCTGACAGGCGGGCGTGGCGCAGGGCGTACGACGTTTCGGGGGACCTCCCCCTTTCTCTGCTGGCAATTGTATTTTTTGCCATTCTACCCCACACACATTTTTTTTGCTTTTCCATTGATTATATATTGATACATGAAATGTACATAGGGGAACTATAAAAATGATATACAAAATACATATATTTGTCATATATTGCTGTTCAGTATGTGAAAAAAAATTGATGGTAGTGTACCTAAATTTATTATTGTGGCATTTTGTGTTTTTACAGAGTGGTCCACTGTTTCTCAGCCTCATGACAGGAAAGCAACTACAAACAGCATCTCTTGTTCTGGGCAAAGCAACACATTCATGCATTAAATGGACAGCTCATTGATTTTAGCACTTACGCAGTAATTGTTTTGTTTTTCCAGTGGTTGCACTAAAGACAATGTAAAAACTTGCTGCTGGGTTCACTTATGCATTACCACTAATAACTACTCAAGTTCCACTTTATCAGTTGAATGCATCACCCTTAACCACCCATAATTGTCCATGAACCCTATATAATTTGATCAATTGTTCATGTTTAACATGAGCCTTACGTGTACTTTCTATTGAATTTAATATAAGAGCAAAGTAGTCAACATTTTTTTCAAGAACACTATGCTATAATCCAAGGCAAAGCCAGAAGGGATGGGAACAAAAGCTGTTTAATATATTGGTCTGAACAAAAGACATCTTTGTTACACCATCAAAGCACAGTGAGATCCATTATCTCCCAAAAGGGATAACTTAAAATGGTGGGGAACCTTCCCAGGAGTGATCATTCAGCCAACATTCCTCTAAGGCACAATGACAACTCATCTAGGAAGACACAAACAATGAAGAAGAGAACTCAAGGACCTGCAGGCTCTCTAGCCAGCGTTCAGTTCCTTGTATCTGATGCTCCATAAGAAAGAGACAAGGTAAATACATGGATAATATCCAAATCATGTTGCATGGTGTTCTATGAGTAAAAGAGTCAAGATTCATATTCTTTTGACAGCACAGGTTAAATTGCCTAAAGTAAACATTTTAAGCAGTAAAATCTTTCAATGTGTCTAATTTAAAGCTGTGAAAAAGAGTGGGCTAACATTCCTAACCAATGCTAGCTAGATATTTCTATTTATATACCAACTGCCAAAACACAGATACAGTACTGATACAGGAATATGCAATATATTGCAATACCACACATATACAAAACAAGTAACTTATTTAAAAAGACTGTACTATTTTGGGTCCCATTTCATCCTTCCAACACCTTGTGCCGCGACTACCCTAGGAGCAGGCAATGGAGCAAATGTGCTCAACTGTACTTGGAACTCTCACAGAAATGGGACAAGGTGTCATAAGGATAACATGGGAATGCATCTTTAAGTTACTTTGTACCCTTGGATGTAACTATAGCTGTAGCAGCCATAGTAGCTGCTATGGGGCCAAAAGGTTAAGGGGGCCCACTCAGGTAAAAGAAGATTGTATTGACAGGTAGGTTGCATTATGCTGCCTTGTACTACTATGTGGATATTGTAATTATGCTAATGGATTAGTTTCATGTCATTAGGTTTGGAGGACTACGGACGACATGTAAGAACGGGGCTGTGCCAGTTATCTGGCGTCAAAAAGCTTTAGTAGACTTGTTCTATAGATGTATGAACAGGCACACTCCGAACTTTGGTGTGATAAGCACCTGCACAACACTTTTTAATGCAACAAAGATTTGGGGTGTACTGGGGGCGTGTCGCACCACATTCATAGAAGTAGACACATTTATGATTTTTTTTTATGCCAAATCTACGCGCAGAACAGTTAGAACAGCCAGACCAAGTTAATGGAGATATACCCGAGCCAGACTTGTCGTTTTGGCACTAGAATGCACCTGTATGTATGTCCTGAAGAAAAACAGGTTCATACATTGTGGCGCATTCTACACTACCTTAAAACCATTTAGAACTGGCCTGTCAGTGTCAACATTCATACATGTCGTCCTCTGTGTCCCTATGAATTCTAGTTACCTCCTTAGTTAAATGGTGGTAGGACATAAAAGTAATGGTATCATCTACTCATGGATCATGTCTAGCATTGCAGCTATGCCCATTTATTAGAAGACAAATTTCCATCTTCAACCTTGCCATAAGACATTCTTTGACTAGAATGGTTTATGGCTAGGTTATGACATAACTTTATGATCAGGGTGTTTTGTCTCTGGAAGTCCTGTTCTTTTGGACAATAAAGGGATTGAGTTCCCTGCATCTTCTTCATTGAACATTGGCACTCCAATTCACTAATTATGTAAAGAATTGCAAACAAGTTACAGAAAAGTTACCACTCAGAGAAAGCTTGTAATAGACTGCAATAGTGATGCAGATCAATCAGTCTAATTATCAGTAGAAATCCTAAGAGTTGGATTCTTCTCAAACAGGGAATGAGGAGATATCATAGTAATATGAATGTGATAGGAAAACCCTTTATATAAGTACTTATTTGTGACTTTCAGTGTGATCCTTCTGAAATCAATGTACAGTGGTTTCTCAGGTTACAATGGCCTCAAGAAACAACATTTTCACCAAAGAATGATCTTTTCTGAGACATTATATCTTAAAAACCAGACATAAAGGGGTTTTCTCACTACAAGGATTGCTTTTTATGTTAAAGATCTTGTAAAAACAAGTCACTTTGCAATATGTGTCCATTAACCCCTTCAGGACCCGGGGATTTTTTTTGTGACACATTCGTTTTTCCCTCCTCGCCTTCTGAAAGCCATAACTTTTTTATTTTTTCCACCTACATAGACACATGAGGGCTTTTATTTTGCGGGACAAGATGTACTTTCTAATGGTGTTATTCACTATACTATAGAATATACCGGGAAACCGCAAAAAAATTCCAAGTGGGACAAATTGTGAAAAAAAACGTATTTTCGCCATGTTTCTGGGTAATCTGCTTTTACGGCGTTCAATCTTCGGTAAATATAATGTGTTATCTGTATTCTACAGGTTGTTACGCATCCGGCAATACCAAACATGTAGGGTTTCCGTTATGTTTTGGTACCGTAAAAAAATTCCAAACATTTTCTATTTTTGACATTTGCGCCGCCGCGCCAGTTTGTGTGACCAATAACTTTTTTGTACTAACACCTACGGACATCAGTGAGGGTGCATTTTTTGCGGGCTGAAGTGTACTTTTTATCGCTAGTAGTTTGGAATGCATGCGACTTTTTAAATCATTTTTATTCCATTTTTTGAGTGACGTAAAATGACCAAAAAACGCAATTTTGGCGTTTGGAATTTTTTTTCTTCTACGGTGTTCAGCGTACGGGATAAATGATGTTATATTTTTATAGATCAGAATTTTTCAGACGCGGCGATAACAAATATGTGTAACTTTTTTATTATTTAAATGATTTTATTTGTAAAATGGGGAAAGGGGGGTGATTTGAACTTTTAATACTTCTTTTTGGACTTTAAAACTTTATTTATTTATTTTTTTTACTGTAGCATTTAGTCCCCCTATGGTGCTTGACCACTAGGGGGCGTGATTGTTAATACAACCTAATCCATTGCATAGGCAATGCATTAGGGTGTACAAAGATGGCGGTTTCCCCACTTCCTGTCTGCGGACAGAAGTGGGGGCAAACCGGCCAGGGTAAGTGACGGGAGCCTTCACAAGGCTCCCCACCACCATGCCCGGTCGTCGGATCGGCGCAGCGTAGCTGCGCGGCACCGCTCGGCGTTCATTCAGACACCGCGGCCATCTTTGCCTCGGTGTCTGATGGGTAAACAGCGCCAGCGGGCGGAGCCACCGGCCGGCGCTGTTACTGCCGGGTGTTAGCGGCGATTAGCGGAGCGATCCCCCTGCAAAGCCCCTTAGCGGCCCTGGGACGTACTCATACGCCCAGGGTCGTGAAGGGGTTAACAGTGTTCTACCTATTCCTAGATATCCCCTCTTGTATAGGCTGCATCCTCAGGTCGCTATAGCTACAGACCTGTTCGATTTCTCCCGATAGCCTGCCAGTGCTGGTTGCTATAGCTACAAACCTAGTAAAACAAAACAGGACTGAGGTATGATGAATTGATGTAGAGAGACAACCCCTTTAACATACAGTGTCACAGACACTGCTGATCTGTGACTCATGATTGACTGGAAGAGCCAACCAAGTATCATGAAAAGTTTACTTATAAAACATCTGTACTAGTGAATTGGATACAGTGATTGGCGGTCAGGTAGCACCTTTCTATAGTACAGTGTGGTACTACATGTTCTGACTAATCCAACATGGACAAATAATCATAAAACTTAACTATTTATACTACACATAAAATATGTTAAATCCAATGAAAATCAAGAAAGCTTAAAAATATGTATAACGATATGACCCGCATACACATTTATAAATACAGTGAATAGTGTAAAAAAAAAAAAAAATCTACCACAAATGCAAGGAAGAATAGGAGCAATCTTGCCAGCAAATGTCTCATATGATGGGTAGAAAAACAATCCAGTGGGGTAGAAAAAGATATGTAAGAATGACAGTATCTCACTTATCCCTGTTGGACTTACAGAACCCTCACCTAAATAAATGGAATAACCGCCCTGATAAAGGGCGATCCTGTCCGAAACCTATCCCTCACAATGGTAATCCTGTAGTCAGAAATAATGTCACATGTTTCAATCTACTTCCAAATATAAATCTCCTCAGGGGACTTAAATAGGGGAAAGACTAAACAAGCCAAATAGGGCAAACAAACGGCAAAATACCTACAAACTCCATGAAGTGGCATAAAGTGTTTAAAGCATGATCGCGGAATGAAACAAGAGAGGACCAGGGCATGTGGCTATCAGGGCATTTGCTCAGCATATGTACATGTGCAGCGGTCTTTCAGGTTACAATAGCCTCAAGAAACAACATTTTCACCAAAGAATGATATTTCCGGGACATTGTATCTTAAAAAAACCAGACTTAAAGGGGTTGTCTCACTACATTGATTCATCTGACCTCAGTCCTGCTTTCTTGGTTTCACTTTGGAGTTCAGGGGAGTGTTTACTGGCTTCTACTAGGCTGCAGTAGAAGCCAGGTCTGTAGCTATAGCAACCAGTGCTGGCAGCCTATCAGGATAGATCTAACAGGTCTGTAGTTATAGTGACCTGGGGAGCTGATGCAGCCCATACAAGAGGGGATATCTCAGAATAGGCAGGACACTGTTAATGGACATATATTGCAAAGTAATTTGTTTTTGCAAGATCTTTAACATAAAAAGCAATCTTTGTAGTGAGACAATCCCTTTAACATACAGTGTCACAGACACTGCAGCTCATGTTATTGACTGGAAGAGCCAACCAATTATCATGAAAATTTTACTTAAACATCTGTATTAGTGAAGTGGATGCAGTAGCACCTCCCTACAGTACAGTGTGGTACTACATGTTCTGCACTGCTCTTTGCACATGACAGGATAAATTACTCCTTTTGGCACCAGATGAAGGTCCCCCCATTTTTTTTTGTACATTGTGTATAAAGTACATGACCAAAAGAAGCTCCTATCACCAAAATAGAAAGTGATTTCCAGCTTCCAGCAGCTCATTCTGATGTTATATGTAAGGACTTGTTTTATATGTATTCGTTATTTGCATACGTTTCTTTTATCTCTATTTTACACTATGTTGGGTGACATTTTTTGGCTCTGGAACCAATTACTAGTTTTCCATAAAGTTATGGTTTCAACATGCAAAGGGTCAACCTAGAGCCAATTAATATTGTCTGTTGAGGGATCACTGTATTCAAATAAATTCACACATCTATCATATTTTATAGAGATCACTTTATTGCTTAAATTCAGGAATATAACAATGTATGCTGCACCATTCCATTACTAACTGAATGTGATCATTTCATTTGTTAGTTAGTTTATCAAGTCATTAAATTATAAATGTTTTCTTGTTTTGTTTTGGAATATTTGTCATTATTTAATTTGTAATAAAACTTGAAAGAGACTTTTACTAATAGAAGTCATAAGAGCACTTCCATTAACCACTAGTCATGAGCTCAGCCCTACTAAGTAATCTGAACATCTAGCATCTCATGCAGATCAAACAAGACCGTGTGAGGTTTACACAAGCTTCATGGAATAAGAAGACTATATAATAAGAGCTACAGCAAGAAAAACCCTGTCTTTACCTGTTTCGACTACCGGCAAACTAAAAAGTTATCATCTGAACACAGCCTTCCCATATTGGGCCTCATTTATGAAAACTGTCTAAGCATAAGACTGTCCTTGTTGCCCATAGCAACCAATCAGAGCTCAGCTTTCATTTTCCAGAGCAGTAAAAGAAATGAAAGTTGAACTCTGATTGGTTGTTATGGGCAACAAAGACAGTCTTACACTTACACAGTTTTCATACATAAGGCCCATTGTGTTTTATAGGGACGTCCATTTAAAAAAAAAAAAATATATGAACAGACTATTAGGACTATATTAAATAACTTGGACTTTTCTTTACAATGGTCAGACTTAGGCCTTGTTCACAGTGAAAGCCATAAAATCAGTTCTCAAAACAAGACTAAACCCTGTTATTGATTTAGATGGAACCGCAAGGGGGTTCCTACATCCAAGTGGGTGTAGCCAAAATGTTTCTCTAGAGATTTATGCACGTGCACAGAGGAAAACACACACCACACAGTCAAATGTCTGGCAGCATTTACTGTTCTTTATTCTTTATATAGGCATCTTTTACATGCCGTGAGCAAAGCAATATATATATTTACTCCTCTTATGAGTCTAGGAATGGAATTTGTAGTTGAGAAAGTCAGCGCCATCTTCGTACCAAGCACATGTATTAACCCTTACCATAAACAGGGTGTGCCTAGACACAGACACTATCTGTTGGATGAAATAGACATTTCACCTAACACATTCCATAATGTTATGGATAGACAGGAAAGCCTATCCTAAGGGTACCTTTTAATATTTTACAGTTATCCTTCTTTGTGATGGGGGGGATGTCCCATACCACCTACAGTATAATAGATATATAGCAGTATGTGAATAAAGAGGTATAAATACGCGAATAGTGTTTCTCAATTTCAGTCTTCAAGTATCAGGGTATTTGAGAATACCAAGAGAACACCTATTGTAATTCCTGATGAGCTGACAGTAACTTTATCCCCTGTACACTACTAAAACATAACCTATTGTGGTTTCTCGAGGTCTGGGGGGTGAGCAATAAAGAAGAAACAGCTCAATGGTTACATAGTTACATAGTTAGTATGGCTGAAAAAAAAGACATGCGCATAAAGTTCAAAGAAGGGTGGGGACAGAGTTGGATGAAAATGCAATTCAGTCTCTTTTTCAGTGACCAAGGCAATCACTAAGGGCCTCATGTATGAAAACTGTCTAGGTCTAAAACTCACTTTGTTGCCCGTAGGAGCCAATCAGAGCGACGCGCATACAATTAAGATTAACGGCGGAGCAGGGAGAGCTGTGCGCTCCCTGCCTCTGCGGTAGCTAGCTCTGCAGGCGGCGCAGCAGAATTGACGTCATCGCGTCTCCTGCTGAACTTCCTGTCATAGGCCCCAAGCCTAAAGCAGCAGGCTTGGGGCCGGGAAGGGACAGAGACGCTGGGGGAGCGCGGCACGGTTAGGCCTCGGGCCCTACTACTAGAGGAGGGAGCACTAATACTAGGGAGGGGGCCCTAATACTATGGAGGGGGCCCTAAAACTACGGCGGGGGCCCTAAAACTACGGAGGGGGCCCTAATACTAGAAGCGGGGGCCCTAATACTAGAGGAGGGGGCCCTAAAACTAGAGGAGGGGGCCCTAAAACTAAAGGAGGGGGTCCTAAAACTAAAGGAGGGGGCTCTAATACTAGAGGAGAAGAAATAAAACTACAGGGCAGACCCTAAAACTACAGGGGCCCCTAAACTATGGGGGGGAGGGGCTATTCTGACTACAGGGGTCCCTAAAACTACAGGAGGGGGCTATTTTGACTACAGGAGCCCCTAAACTACAGGGGAGCTATTCTGCCTACATGGGGGCCACTATTCTACCTACAGGGGGCCCTAAGCTACCTACACTGGGCCCTAAGCTACCTACGTCTCCCTAAGCTACCTAGCTACCTCCGGGGACCCTGTTTTACCTACATACTGACTGGGGGGCCTTGAATCTACCTGCTTACATACTGGGGGACCCATAATTACTGGGAGTAATTATTGCCATTGTGGATGGGGAGTTTGTACATGGGGGAGGAGGCACTCAGTTGGGGAAAATGATAAAGTGAGGAGTCTCAGGTGTTTGCGTTGTAAATTCTGCAAGGACGAGTGGTGGACAGAGGAAGTCATCATGGAGGTCTGGACCAAATAGAGCAGAAAAGGGAAATCGAACAACTCAGACAAGACGTCACCTGTGAGGCCCTACATGTAAGTAAACTATTTGCAGAGCACCTGTGTACCTGGTATCTACCACTATAGGGTCACTGTATGGAGGAAATATTGGTCTTGGTGTAATGGTTTATAATCAGTAACAGTGAGGCAGTATTATTCAGTATTGTTATGTTGGAGATATGTGGTGATGATGTGGCGGTATTATTAGGTGCTTGTATATTGTTGTTTTGTGATATTGGTCTTTGTGTACTGGTTTAGTCAATAACACTATGGTGGTGCTAGTCAGCATATCGTTGTGATAGGTGGCGGTATTATTTAGTATTTGTATATTGTTGCTTGGCAATATTGGTCTGGGTATACTGGTTTAGTCAGTCAATTTTTTCTTTTTCTGGGGTGGCGATGGCTGTGGGCCAGGAGATGAAAGGGGGAAAGGCGAGGCCGGGAGATGGGGAGCAGATACTCCAGTTTCATGGGGCCCCAACATTTCTGATGGCGGTCCTGATTGTATGTGTTGGAAAGACCATTTGAATTAGACAAGAAAATAAATTTAGTGACTGCATTCATAGAATTTTGCCTGTTTTAGAGTCAAGTAACAACATTTAAACTCATAGAAGGACAGGTATTCAAACTGTCTTGGTCTAAGACTTTCTTTGTTGCCCATAACAACCAATCATAGCTCCCCTGCATTTCATATAGTGCTCTGAAAGAATGAAAGGGGAGCTCTGATTGGTTGTTATAAGCAACAAAGAAAGTCTTAGACCTAGACAGTTTTTATACAAGTGGCCCATAGATCCTTCCCAAGTTTTTCTCAGTTTAAATGTACCTTTGTACATACCTGTGCTCATTTTTGTACCCACTCTACTTTTATTAGCTATTCCTTCTGTTGCAGTAATATTTTTGTTTGCATACACTACATAGCACATGGAATACAGTTTTCAAATACATGGTTTTACACTTCTAATACTTTTTCTGCTACTAAGAGGGACATGTATGAAAACTGTCTAGGTCCATAGCAACCAATCAGAGCTCCCCATTCATTTTTCAGAACACAATGTGAGATGAAAGGGGAGCTCTGATTGGTTGCTATGGGCAACAATGAAATTCTTAGACTTAGCTTTCCTACATGTGGCCCTAACTGTGTACACAGAGAATGGCCCTGTGGCATAAACTACCAACTCATAAAACCCATAATAAGAAAAATCTGCCACCAAAGTATTTAAACTGGCCTCTTCACCTAAAGTTATTGTATTACACTGCTTGTATGTGCTGCTCCCTTTAATAGTCTAGATCTTTCTAAAATTGTGCCATATGGTATTGAGCAGAATTCATGTTGTCCTTATATTGGATAAAAGCAACAATGTCATGGAAAGTATATTGGTCTGATTCTATCATAGAATTAGTCACTCCCCACTGTGAAGAGTTTATTTAATGCACATGTTGTAAGCCTGTGTAACGAACCGCGCAGTCTTTTGTGTTATCCTCTGCATTAGCCTTTGTTTTCTTTTGCTTTAGATATATGCTACTCAGAGTATTAGCTAAGACCTTACTACATGTATGTGGCTTCTTTATGCTCAGGCATGACATTGGACAGTTTTGCTCATGATGTAACAGCATTGGAGAGAATGGCTGCATTAATTTGTTCAATTGGTGTCCAGCATACAGTATGAATTTCTATCTAGGCATTATCTACCTACCTAGATTTACTGAAAAATAATAGTCAAAAAAAAAGTAATTTCTTCACTTACTTTCTGGACAGCAGAAGTTCTGGGACACATGACTGTAATGGACACTTAAATGTAGTGTAGTGTGTATATTCATTATATATGTATATATACATTATAAAATATCTAGAGCACCATACATTACCAAGTTATATCAAGCAAAATAAGTCTCAGGATATTTCATACTTTCTTGTCTTCTCAAAAAAACTTCAGAAATTATTAAATTAATGTGTAGGATTTCTAATGCTGTGAGGGGCTATAAGCTTGAAAGGGTAATCTCTTCATAGAACAAAGTTGGTCTTGGGATCAGATGATCACAAGTATTTGTTCCCTAGGTTTGGAGTCAGCTGTTTATGGCTTAGAAAGCTGTTGTGGCCACTCATTTCACTTTCAGCTGCTACAAGAGAAGTGAAGTATTATTCAGCACCCATTAAAATGAGTAAGTAACTAGGTAGTACATGCATGTGCCTCGTCATCAAGATCATTGGTCCATTCATGGAATAGATTTTGCTCATAACTGAGTAGTGGTCACTGGTCATAAATAGGGAACATACCTCTATTAGTCCATGCTCAAAAAACATATGGAAATGGGTTGTTCTGAACCTCTGATTGATTGTAATATAAATTCAGATGTTGCTCATACATTTTTAGGCTAGAAGAAGCTGTCTTTGCAGATTTAGGTATTGTTTACTGTTTAAAGAAGTTCTGCCTACATTTATTTTAAGGGAATAGTAGTTAAATAAGGCCTGTTAAGTTCTGCAGCAAAAGGAACTAGCAGTAACTACATATACAGTCTCTCATAAAAGTGAATACACCCCTCACATTTCTGTAAATACTGTTTTTATATCTTTTCAATGGACAACATTGAAGATATGACACTTTGATGTAAAGTAGTCCGTGTACAGCTCATATAAGGGTAAGTTCACACGGCTTATTTTGGGATGCATTTCATCACGTATTGAGAGCGTACTGCACTCTAATACGGGCAAAATGCGCCACAATCATTACGGTAATCCACAGTTCTCGTAGAGTACTATGGATTACGCCTCCTCTCCCCGCTCGTACAATACTAATAATAATTGACATGTAATTTATTCACAGCGCTTGAACGCTTGACTGTCTATGGGCCGCAGGGGTACACGTGAGTCGGCTCGAGTTCCCGAACACCTGGCGTAATTGCGGGGCGCAATTAAGCCATGTGAACATACCCTAACAATGTAAATTTGGCGTGTCCTCAAAATAACTCAACACACAGCCATCAATGTCTAAACCTCTGGCAACAAAAGTGATTGCACCCCTAAGTGTAAATGGACAAATTGTGCCCAAAGTGCCAATGTTTTGTGTGACTACCATTATTTTTTAGCACTACTTTAACTCTCTTGCGCATGGAGTTCACTAGAGATCTACAGGTTGCCACTGGAATCCTCTTCTACTCTTCCATGACGACATCAAAGAGAAGGATGTTAGAGACCTTCCACTCCTCCCCCACAGAGTTTAGGTCTGGAGACATGCTAAGCAAGTCCAGCACCTTTACCCTCATTTCTTTTTAGCAAAGCAGTGGTCATCTTGTAGGTGTGTTTGGGGTCATTATCATGTTGAAATACTGCCCTTCGGCCCAGTTTCCAAAGGGAGATAATGCTGTTCTGCTTCAGTATCTCAAAGAACATGTTGACATTCATGGTACTCTCAATGAACTGTAGCTCCCCATTGCAGGCAGCACTTATGCAGCACCAAACCATGACACTCCCACCACAATACTTGACAATACTAGGCAAGACCAACTTTTCTTTGTACTCATCACCTGGTTGCCACCACATATGTTTGACACCATCTGAATCAAATAAGTTTATCTTGGTCTCTTCAGATCACAGGACATGGTTCCAGTAATCCATGTCCTCAGTCTGCTTGTCTTTAGTGTTGCGAGTATCCTCGCATCCCGCAGGTCAGGCTGCGGGTGCACTCGTGTCCGCACTCTCCCTCCCCCCCAATCCGAGGATGAGTGGCACCGCAGTCCGCATGTCGGGCCATGGGTACACTCGTTCCTCTGGGAGCAATTACTTACCCAGCCTCACTCCTGCTTCCCCACATCCCTCAGTGTTCTGTGTTGTCTCATGAAAAGATTTAATACAATATTTGCAAAAATGTGAAAAGATATAATAGATAAAAAAGATATAATACTTGCAAAAATGTGAGGGGTGTACTCACTTTTGTGAGATACTGTAGTTATTGCTCTAACGATGTGATCGATTATTTTTTTTCCTTACTGCTTATTACTGCAGTTATCAGCTTAATTAATTTCAGCACCAATAGCCTAATAAACTCCTAGACAGTCAAGGGGGCGATCTCCACAGCTCAGGGGTTGTAGACATGGGCAGTCTTTTGTAAGACAGTAGCAAGAAATGGAGAGAATTGTGGTTAATCCCCTGCCAAGCCTCACTGCTCCTTTTTTATGTGAACCTGGTAGTTTATTCTTCCACCATGAATGGAAAGTACATGGGTACTGGTTGTGGTTGTGGTATTCATCCTATACCCCAACAAAATATTTAAGACTTTATTGCAGGGCGTTTCCAGGCTCTAGTTTGAAGAATTGTCTTCAATCAGTGGCATCTGTTGTCTTAAGACATCAGTATAATGTAACAAATTTAAAAATCAGTCTGTGTTGGATCAGGACCACAGTAGTAATGATCAGAGTTGTAAAGAATGGTGGGTGACATTGCCTTCTAGGTGGTGCTATTTTTTTCTACCATTAGACATATGTGAGACTATTGCACTGCAAAATGAACAGAGTAATGGATGATGATTTGATATATAGATGTCTAAGGAACATGTTGTAACAACTACTTCCTATCTCTACAAAAGCATATGTCATTTTAAACCATAACTCGATCTGATTAGTAACACTAAAACACAAGTTTCTATCAGTAAAGCCAATCTTAAAGCAGTGCATTAGAGTTGAAGATTTGCTTTTTTTACACAAAAATTACCATGAAAATGGTCATTAAAAATAATGATGTAACCTGTGACATCATTGTCTTGTCAGCTCTGTAAACTTCAATAAGCTGTTTTGTGGGGTGGGCAAACTTTAAGACATGAAGAAACAAGTACAGGAGACAGTTGGAAGTACCTGTTCAATGAAAGGAGTCATATAGTAAAACATTTTCACATGAAGCCATCTTTCACTTAATCTGTCATAATCCCATTGATGATATTACATCCTATTCTGTTATATAACTGCCTTGAAATAGATAGGACTTGTTGGCTTTAGACATGATTCAAAACTCAGGATTTATAAACCAATAGAAGACATTTTGTATTAGCCATCTCTGTATGCTAAATATCCTATATTTCTTTTTTTATTTCTGTTACAGGAAGGCATATTAGTTAATCATGTCATGAGCACATAAATTTCAATTGGTAACCATTGTCCCCGAAGCAAATTTGAATGCCAAATGGTGGTTCTTTATATTGTAATGGAGGCCATATGTAACCACTGGGAGTAGTGGATCCACTGGACTACCACAAGCGATTGGGCGGGCCACACCAAGGAGCGGAGTATAAGTGGGTCCCGGTATTCACCAGAGCCCACCGCAAGGCGGGATGGACTTGCCACGGCGGGATTCTACCAGGTCGCTACCCCCAATGTGACTTGGTTGTGGCGGCAGCCGAGGTGCAACGCGGTACAAAATCGGCAGACGAACTCGTAGACGGGGACAGGCCAGAAGGTCAGGGCAGGCAGCGAAGGTTCGTGGTCGAAGGAGGTGCGCAAACAGGACCGGTACATGGAGAAGGCTAACCGGGATTCTAGAAGGCTTCCTCGCATAGGGTATGGGCACTATGGATTCGGCGAGAGCATGCTGGAGGTGGAGCCAATATATGGTGTCAGCATCTGGCAAACAACCAATTACCGGCGCGCTGGCCCTTTAAATCTCAAAGAGACAGCGCGCGCCCTAGGGAGTTGGGACGCAGGCGCCCGGTAGCCGACGGACGCGAGGAAGTAGGAGCGCAGTTCGGTAAGCAGATGCGCTCAGGAGAGCGAATGCAACCGCGCTCCCGGCGCATGGGGACCAGCGGGGGCACTGGTGCGCCCTCAGCCCGTCCTGCGGGCTGCGGCGCGACCTGTGTTACCATATAAATTATATCACTGTCAACAATCTGTTTCCACTCCAACCTAAATAAATGTGCATGCTTATTTCAATGAGAAGAACGGAATAAGCTATTGCCAAGCATGTTGGCAGCAGTTTATTTCCCATGAGAAAAAGGATTAGTCATGTGGAAATCCAAAATGAGGAACTTTCCCTTTCCTTCAACATTTGGAGGACATTCGAGCTGTACCGATACAGAATAGATTCTTTGCCAACCTTGATCTCATGTGTATTGTAAGCTGAAGGCCAAAGCAACACAGAAATTGATAACATGCAATATCCAGATAAAGCAGGTTGTAGGTCTCATGATACAACTATGGGGCACATAGCTTTTTCTTGAGCTATAATTCCAGCATAATTCAATTATATTAACCCTGTTTAGCAATAATTTTTATTGGATAGAAAAAGTTGTGGTCAAAGGTAACATTTTGCTTCTATAATAGTCTTTATTAGCATCATCATTGAGCAAAGCTGCATTCATTTTAGCTGACTTTGTGAGCTCAAAACCATTACTCAATCATAACACAAAAGGGATTTATAACAAGGGTAAAACAAAGCTCAACAGAGCATTTAAATGGGGTTTTCCCATCTCAGTCATTCATCGATAAGATATGTCATAAATATCTGATAGATGTGGGTCCCATCTTGAGAACAGGTCACCAAAGTGGAGGTCAAGCTTGCACAGTACTCACCATTCTGTTCTATGGGAGTTACAAGTACAGGCAAAACCACGCCTGCATGTGACTCCCAAAGCCGCCTTTGGCTGTGGCTGTCTGTGCATGTTGCCTCACCTAAAACAGGATGTAACTGAGAATCAGTGCAAGGTAAGTGATGCTATGTATTTGCAAAGTAATTTTATGTATAAACTATAAAATAGAAGCTATTCATTCAGAAGAACCTCTTACAGGTGTTGTCTCACCATAGACATTGATTATATATCGATAGGCTATCCCTTCTCCGGAACCAGTCTTTTCTAACTCCATTTTACACTTATCTTAAGATATTTATCCACCATTTTGTTCTTACTCCACGGAGCCAACATGGTAAAAAAAAATGTGGTCATTTCTCTTATCATTAGTACACAACGAATCCATTCCACATTGTTCTAACTCCAGGTACACAATTCTGTTTGGAGACACAGGGTGACATGTATGAATGGGGCTGCACCAGAAGTCTGGCGTCTTTTCAGCCTGAAAACTAGCACGGCACCATTCACTCTATTTTTAAACAGGCGCACTCCAATATCAGCACTTTGCAATGCGCCTGAGATCGGGGGGCATGCTGGAGGCATGTCACACTACAACCGTACAAAGCTACACATTTATAGCTTTAGTACGGAAAATCTAAGCGCATTACTGCTGGAACAGGTAAACCACTTTAAAAGTGGTTTACCTGAGACAGAAGTGTCACTTTTTAGCTAGAAAGCGCTAAATCTATGACCCGTAGTAGAACAGGTTCATAGATTCAGGTGCATTTTATGCTACAAATGCGTGTAAAAAAAATGGCGCCTGGGCACCAAAAGTCATACATGTCGCCCACAGTGTTCTAACTCTGCCATCCAATAAGATCATGGAATTCTGCTCCGAACCAGAGTGTTCTAATTCCACCGTCCAATTATAATGGGCTATTCGGTTATGTGCAATTATGGCTGCTGCCTTCTTGGTGCATGATCCGTGTCTAGCATGTGGATGATTGTTCGCGTTCCAAAATGAGTAGATTTTTGGATGACGATGGCATTCTGGAAGAGCTACTTAGTGACAGTGGATCAGAATATCAACCAACAAAGGAAGATGAGGAAATTTCAAGTGCAGAATATTCCAGTGAATCTGATGAGGAAATCACAAGTGAAGTTCGAAAGGGTAAAAAAAGAGTAAGCAGAAATAATTGTCCTAAACTATAATTTTTTACTACTTTAGTTCACCGTATAGGACATCCTTGAAGCAAGATACACCTTTACAATCTGTTGTGTTGCAGAAAACTCGGCGGACACGTTGTGGAACACATGAGGAAGCAGTGCACCTCGGTAAAGTTATCAAGAAAAAACATTAGCATTAACAAGCTAAAGGTCAAAGATATCAAGTCGCTTTACAAGTATTTCCCTATTGTGGACAGGAAATTTTGTGAAAGTATTTTTAATGGCGATAGGCCCTAAGTAATTTCCCAGCCCTTGCTCTTTTGTAACTTTCACATGATTGTAATAAGTCGTTTCATACAATGTTTTTGTTTAATGTTTTACATAATTTTGACAATTTTAGAAAACATTGAATTGTGTGAACTTCAGAATGTTCCAATTTTGCTTTCTGTTCATTGCAAGTTTCATATGATTGTGAGAAATCCTTTCATTACAATGTTTTTGTTCAATGTTCGTGTGCAATTCAACTCAGATACATTGCAACAATGTTCATGCATCACGGAAATAAATACAAATTGGCAGGTTGTCTGTTTTCATGCGTTTACTCATGTGTTCCCAAAAAGCGGACAAAAAACGTTATCATGCCCGGATTTAGAATATGGACAATTTGCTCCCATTCCAATAGATAGAACATATCTCGTATCTATGTTATTAAAGGGGTTGTCTCACTATGAAGATCATAGTTGAAAATGTGGGGACCAAAAATCTAAGGATGTACGTCCTTGGTTACTATTGGCAAAGTGCTACGGTTTTAGAGAACGGGCTGGTTTACATGTGCTTAGCATCGGTGTTTGTTTACTGGTCAGGGAAGCATTCTGTCCTGCCCAGGTCGTGCACATGCAAAGGAAAGGCAGTTAAGAGGAGGGGCAGGGATGTATGTATTGGCAGGCAAGGAGGAGAAGCAGTGAGAGGACATGCAGGGGGGTTGTGTGTATTGTATCCTCTTCACTGCTTCTCTTCCTTGCATGCCAATACGCACACCCCTGCCTTTCCTTTGCATGTGCACGACCTGGGCAGGACAGAATGCTTCCCTGACCAGTAAACAAACCCCGTTGCTAAGCACATGTAAACCAGCCCGTTCTCTAAAACCGTAGCACTTTGCCAATAGTAACCAAGGACGTACATCCTTAGATTTTTGGTCCCCACATTTTCAACTATAATCTTCGTAGTGAGACAACCCCTTTAAGTGCACCTAGTCGACAGAAAACGCATTTCCTGATACGTCATTGCACTTGTTTAACAAACATTAAGTTTGGTCAACCAATTGCTTACTGTGAAAAAGTATCAAGACCACGAAACATCAAAGCCCTGTACTGAAAATTTTAAACATTTGGAATATTGAAATATTCTGGTTCTAGAGAAGCGATATGCTATCAATGTCTGAAAAGTGAAGGTCCTACCTCTGGGACAAGAACCTCGAGAATGAGCCCTGAAGCCTCTCCATTTGGAATGGAGAGGTGGTCGGGACTCTCCTATCGAAGTCAATGGGAGTACAGCTGAACATGAGCAGATGAGCCGTTCAGTACAAATGTGTAACTTCTTTTCAATGTCCAATTTAAAGTACCAGTGTCAAGAAGCAGTTAAAAGATTCTTACCATATCCAGTATTTTATCTAAGCACTAAATAAAGCAAAACCAGAAAAACAATGCTGCACAAAGAGAATACAGTTTTAATCCCCTCTTAGAAAACCGAGTAGAACTTAATTGCTTGTAATCTGAGTAAAGTGATTGCTAATTTATGCCCCCAGGGTTTGCTCTCCAGGATGTCAATCAAATTACATTGTCATTATCAGTGATTCATGCTATTTGTCACAGTAAGAGCATTATCTTTTGTGGGCCACAGACATTGCATTATGAGCAGATAGCACCAACATTGACTGGGTCGGAACATAGCTATCTAATTTTTATAGCTTCCTAAACTGGACACACACAGTTGCTAGCTTTTTGGCCAACAACTATCTTCCCCCACAAGCACTCTCTTCTGGGTTCTGTCCACAGGTCTAACAGCAATCAATTAAGAGTCTATAGGGTTTCATATATGATTGTCCATCCTATGAAGATTATAGTAAGTGTGTTACATCCTGTACCTTAATAGTGCAGAGGCTGTTGACAAGTAAAACATTATCAACTGGGCCCACTAAAAGATATCTCCACTCCTCTGTAGTATACTCATTTTCTCTGTATACAGAGGGCAGTGCATGTGGCCACTAGACTGGCTCTCTACCATTAGGCTAAAGTTTTAAAGGGTTCATCAAGCTTGGACAATCCTTTTGTATTGCAAGAGTCCCATTACCAGAAGCTAATCACAGGGTGCTGCACCGCTGGGAACCCAGCAATCAGCTTTACTCTATAGTGAACTGGGCAGCGAGCAATGAATTTAATTGCAGCGCCTCCACAGGAGAAGTTCAGCACCACACAGAGCACAATGATAATTGATGAACAGATATCCTTAGGCTGGATGCACACAGCATCGGACAAAACCCGTCTGAAAGTCGACCAGTTTTTGTCTGAAGCACGACCTCGGTTTTTGTCACTGTTTTGTCAAAAACCGAAGTCGTTCTCGTTTTTTTGCTGTCGGTCCATACAATTGATTTTATGTGAAACCGTCGGCAAAAAGCCGATGTATTTAAGAACATGTTCCTAAATACGCCAGAGCCAGAAAATGATCGTAAAAAATAAACGACCTGTGTAGACTACAGGTCAATTTTCTTCTCTTACAGTCTATGGGCATGCAAAACAATCAGATTTTCAAAAATTATTGTAGAATCCTAAAATCGCTGAAAATACATTAATTTTTGCATGCTGTGTAGACATAGCCTTAGTCCTTCAGAGGGTACAGATTTAGCTGCTTTATGGTTAACAGATGAAGGTTTTAAATGAGGGACTTTCTCTTTTAACTGAGATTCCTCTAGCATGGTATTTAGTTTGACCAGATAACTTCCGTAAACTTGTTAAATAAGTCAACCTACTATCCATATAGCTTACTAAATGTAAATTAACACAGTCCATTTAATTAAAACAGTTGAGATCATGAGTCATAATTTAGGAGTTTATTCTTTAACTTTATCTCTCAGAGACTAAGCATTAAAGGTTTATATGTTGAACATGAATTCACTTGATCGTACGTTATCTTGGTGCATTGAAGCATTAAACAGGTCCAGATAGCTATAACACTGAAACCTTCTTTCTGTTTTACACCTAGGAAAAATCAAGGAGCAACTGACACATCTGTGTTCCAGTGTTTCATGTACATTGGGAATTATGAGAACATTTGTAGGATTGTGTCCTTTGCTGCCTTTCTTTGCTTTTGATGTGGGATTGAAGCCTTTAGAAGGTGAACAATTTTAGAATTGCTTTTTAAGCTTTGTTTTATCACATTTTGTAAGGCTTTAAGGGCATTTTATGACACAGAGCCCAAGTGTTAGTTGATAGTTAAGTTAAAGGTTTTTTTCTTTGCACAGGTGTGTTTGAGGTCGTTGTACACCAATGTTATTAGGATCTGTTTTGATCTGGATCTCCATATATGAGTTTTCGATGTGTTTGTGTTCTTGTCCAATCATTACAATGAAAATATACAATTATTGTATATAATATGTATAGTTTGAGAAGCCTTCTCAAGTATCAGATATATTGATTGGCCCTGGTAAATATTTTTATCAGAATTTTGATTTGTACTGCCCATTGCAATGTTCTGTTGCTTATTACTTACTAACAACATCTGTGGTGATATACCATTCATATCAGTCCCTAGCTCAGAAATTGACTCCATGGAAAACTGGAAACCAATAACACTAAGACCAAAAAGAAAGCCTAAAAAATGTAAAATAGTTTGGCTAAAATATGGGAGAAAAGAGTGCCTTGAGTAATCTGCCCTCAACATGGTCCCTCAACATAGGAAATGAATTGGTTCTAGGTTGACCACTGTATGTTGAAACTGTAACTCTATTGAAAACTGATAAATGATTCAAAAGCTCCAAAATATACCCCAATTAACGAAAATTAAGCAGATAACTAATACAGATAAAAAAAAGTCTCTACAATTAACAGTCAGAGCTGCTGGAAGTTGGAAATCGCTTTTTGTTTTGATAACAGGAGCTTCTTTGGGTCATGCACTTTATACTAAATGTACCAAGAATGTAAAACAAGTTAGGGTACCCTCACCTGGTGCCCAAACAAGCCACTTATCCTGGCACATGTAAAGAGCAGTACAGAACATGTAGTAACGTATTGTAGAAAGGTGCCACTAGACTGCCAATCACTAGAAATGTTGCAGTATCCCAAGCATTTTTGGACATAAAATGTTCATAATTGGTTGGATCTTCCATCCATTACAGGTTCCGCATGTCAGCAGTGACTGAGACATAGTGAGCCTGATTTTTAAGATACTATAACCCAGAAAAGACACCTGTACCTCTAACTGTATACAGTATATCCCTTTTTTGTTGATCATTTAACTGAGCTTTTTGTTTCTAACCCCCTAGAACAGGGGTGTCAAACTGCGGCCCTCCAACTGTTGGGAAACTACAACTCCCAGCATGCATTTATATAATCTATAACAGTAGGCATGATGGGAGTTGTAGTTTCCCAACAGCTGGAGGGCCTCAGTTTGACACCCCTGCCCTAGAACCTCTGTTAGGGACCCCCTTAGCAAATAAACAGAAGGAACAGACAGGCTTTGAGCCCTCATTGTAACGGTCGGAGGTAGTGGATCCTCTGGACCACCGCAAGTGATGGTGTACGCCACGCCAGGGAGCAGAATCTAAGTAGGTCCCGGTATTCACCAGAGCCCGCCGCAAAGCGGGATGGACTTGCTGCGGCGGGAGTCTACCAGGTCGCTACCCCTGACATGACTTGCTTACGGAGGCAGCCGAGGTGTAGCGAGGTACAGAATCGTCAGGCAGGCTCGTGGTCGGGAACAGGCAGAAGGTCTGGACAGGCAGCTCTGGTTCGTAGTCGTGGACAGGCAAAGGGTCAGGGCAGGCGGCTAGATTCGTGGTCAAGGACAGGCAGAAGGAACGGTACATGGTAATCAGAACGAGGCAAACAGGAACGCTTTCTCTAAAGGCTACAGGCACTAAAGATCCGGCAGGGATACCAGGAAGAGGCCGGCTTTAAATAGGAGCAGTGTCCGGTAATGGACACCGGTGCACTGTCCCTCTAAATTTACTGCCGGCGCACGCGCCCTAGGGAGCGGGGCCGCGCACGCCACGGGACAGAGGCGGACGGAGCAGGAGCATGGCCGGGTAAGCGGCCTTGGGCACCTGCAGGGGGGCGGGCGGACCCCTGACCCGACGTGAGGGACGGGCGCCGCTCGGCATCGGGACACGGATGCGCCCGCAACCCAGGACGAGGGTCGCAGGGGCATCCGTGACACTGATGCTATGCCTCACAACTCTGTCCCTGCCTACTTGCTTGTCCAACCTTAAGTGGTTGGCAGCAACTGGGCGACAGTCCCTACCCTGAATATGTGTAAACACAGAACAGACAAGACAAACAATAAAATACGGAAGGCAGACAGAACAGGTCCAAAAGCTGGAGAAAGCAATGCAGTATAAAATCGTAAGGCATAAGGGAGGTCAGAGGACAGGCACAAAAAACAACAACCAAACAAGAATATAGAGAATAAGCCTATCACCAGCAAGGAACTGAGGGAAGGTGGGATCTTAAATAAGCTCTCTGACATCCAGAACACAGCCAAATTGGTGAAGACAGCTGTCGATAGCACCTTGTCCAATTCACCTGCCACTCCGCACAAGACAGCAGCACCAGACACGTGTGGCAGGGACCCTTTCAATCATTGTCAGCAGAATGTGGCAAGGCAGAGTTCAGACTGAGAAACAGCATAGGACTGAAAGTGCAGTTTCTGCTGTAAAACACGGACATAGTACCGCGCCGAGGACCGACCAAGAACGGTCATGACAACCTCATTTGCATAGCTGAACAGTTATATCTTTTGATGCTAGATTGTTTGACTTTTTTTTGCCTCCTCGTAATTCTCTATTCTAAACTAAAGTCTTTGTTTAATTCATTTTTGCTATATGCTTTAGCAGAGTATGAAATTGCCATCACTCTGCAATACAATGGCCTATTTTGTTGACAGCAACCACTCTCTCCACTTCTATATTTCTTCCTTAGATCCTACAATGTTATGAAGGTAACTAGTCACTAGTGAATCCCATTTCAGTCAAATTCTGGGGCCAGTAGACTACCAAAACCATAACTAAAAGGGGATTCTCCAAGAGAAGAGAAGAGTACTCGCTAACCCTGCTGTGTTTCCATGAGATTCATGGTGCAGGGCTTACACTAGCAGGTCCTAGAACTGTGTTTTCCCAGTAGATCAAGGGAGTTTTTGGGTGGGTCAGGGGCATTATTGTGGTGGGGCTAAAATCCATAAAAGGTTAGCAAGTGTGAGATTAAGTTTTTCTATGGTCATCACAGAACCAGACATTGTAAAGAACTACTTCAATACAACATGATTATCTCCTTTTACATTTATAATGGAGATAACAAAGCATAGAAGATGCAAGTGTCTTATTGTACAAGATAATTACACATATATTTCTGACTATTCCCATACAAAATAAATATTTTAAATAATGGAATAACCTGATCTTTTATTTGAACAATAGCCTGGAAACTACACCTTCATGTCCTGAATTTCCTGGCTTGATTTCTTAATCAGCAGCAGTCTGGAACATTGTTATATTTTATGCATGTGTAAATTACTGGATGCTACAATGAAATATGCAAAGAGATGTGAGTGTTCCTTTAATGTCCTGTTCTCTGATATTGCAAGACAAATGTTATTCATTCCCTCTGTAGTCTGAAGGGGAAGCTGAAATTAGTAGAGGGGAAAAAATTTCATTATTTATAGCTTGTGAATTGAGCTATCGAGGAATAGAAAAAGTGACATTTCAAGGGAACTAAAGACACAATGAGTTTCCTTGATGCCACATATCGTAAATCTGCACTGTTCCCAAGCTCTTTTATGGGTCGGGGCTTGTAAAACAGCCATAGAGAATCAGTAAACTTGCTCTTAAAGTACTTTCTCATATTCACAAGAGTTGTGACATTGCCTTGTCACTTGTCATTAGACTCATAAACTGCTTCCTACAAGTGCAAGGTGTAAACCCCCCCACCACCACCACCACCCAATGAAAAAGCAAAGAGTAAAAAAAAAAAGTCTAAAAATTTGCATCAAAATTTATATTTTCCAGACCATCATAGTTAGGTGCATTACTGTTTAGTAGCTTCTTTTAGTATGGAATTATCTTTTAAAAACTGAATATGGGCCTAACCTACAACTGTCTCACTATGTTCTGCTTATTACTTGACCTTTTCAGAACTGCTGGTGATTCAGTAGAAAATCTGCATTTGGGGAAGGGGGGCACTGGGAACAGAGGGAGGATTAAATCACGGTGTGTAACAAATCCAGCTGAAGGAGTAGACCACCTGAGATGGTAGAGAATGGTTGGCACAGTAGAAGAAGATTAAGTATTTCAGGGATGGAGATACATAAAATATTAAAACATTGTCATTTTAATTAACTAAAGAACTAAGAAGGTACGAAAAAAGCTAAATTGCGAATATGAAAATGTCCAAGTATTTTAAACATGAAGTATACAAGGGATTAAATCTTCATTATTTTTTTACCTTGTGCCCTACTGTCAGTCATTTAGTGGTGCAAAAGTTGCATCACCTGTAGGTATACTTAAAAATAAATCAGGTTGCTCAGAACATGAATTATGTGCTTTAATGTCAAGAGAAACTTTTAAATCCCATCAGAAAAAAGAAAAAAAAAATGGGTAAGTACAAGAACACAGGGAAAAGATGGGACAAATAGTGTTTATACACCACCATCATGGTTCCAATAAGTTTTTTGCTGAGCTTGTCTTCTGCCCACCTCTCACCTGTTGGCTCTAGCCCTTTCATGTACCCACTGTTATATCTTTAAACTGTTAGGAAAAGTAAGTAAGCTTCAGAAAGTTAAAAACAAGAAGAATACTGCATTGCGTCCATTGCAATGTAGTTGACATTTTTGTACAATTGTCTTCATTATAACTTGGTGTTGTAAGTGTTCATTAGTACTATTACACACATTTTTCCTACATATATTCACATATATGTAAAAAAAAATGTAATTCTAACATAGATAAAAGTACTCTATATATACGGCCAGTATTTACCACTTCTGGTCATAGAGTTCGAAGTGGCCTAAAACGATTGTTAACAATAAAAAAAAACACTTGCCTCAGCAATCTAGTGATCATCGTACAGATATATATGTGTAGGAATCCATGTGGTTCCTCTGTTACCGTAAGATCACTCAACTTAGCAACTCCTTCTAAATGAGTTCTTTCACCACACAGCAGTCAGTACAAGCATTAGAAGACTGCAGTGAACTGAATGACTGAATCATTTGGGTCATCCAAAAATTAGATCAAAGAGACCCTTGCAGTCTATTGAAATGCAATTTCTTCCAAGTCCTATTGTGAAGACTGGAGGCTTGAAAGAACGGGGTCACTGCAGTTTTATTGTTGTGAAGCTACTGCTAATGAAAGCCACAAAGAAATGATAAGAGCTGCCAACTGTATAAAAGAACCACCACTTCCACTTTAATTGCAGTGAACAAAGCAAGCTGGAAAGAGGGGCATCCAAGGGACAAAAGTAAGTGGTGTAAAAAGGATATTGAAGCTATTCAGTCTTGGAGATATTGTTCAGACTGACAGTGTGATGGCTAAACTTGGCCTCTGACAGGATAGTCTTCTGCACTGATCATTTTACAAACGATAAACAGATACTTTTAACTATTGACTCCCTAACTCTGTTGGAAGGAAACCCCCAGGCAGAATTCTGAATCCTAGAAGGTGAGAAGACAGGCTGTTTTTACTTATATCCGTTTATCAGCATCCACTTTTGCAGGAAAGCAAGTACACCTCACATCATTAGGTAATTAGCAGATCTGCTTTGCTGCACCCTGTGGGTAGGACTCCAAAAATGGCATGATTAAATAGGCTGACAGCTTACCTGCTAACTATATAAACAAGAAAAGATGCATGACAGCAAAATATGTCTTAAAAAGTCCAATTTTCATTAAATAAAAACATTAAAATGGAAATATAGGTAAGGATACTCAAAGCAATGGCCAGGTGTGACCACAAATAGTAAGTGGACCCATAGATAGACCCATAGGTTCAAAGAATATTACAGGTAAGTAGTTTGCATCTTACAATATATAGAGAGATATAGAGAGAGCAAGAAACCAAGAAAGGGCAGTAAAAGTGCGCACAATAATTAGAAAATGTGTGCCTCACAATAATAACAAAGTACACTCCTCCATAGGTATCCAACAAAACAAGTAACTCATAATCAAATAGTCAAGACCACCTACCAATGATTATAGGATAAATATGGCACCCCAGTGCAAGTTTCGCATGTACTGCTTCCTCAGGGGATGTTAACTATGGCCCAGTACAAAATCCAGGAGCATTTTAATGGGACAGTTAACCTATTTAAATTGACTCATTGGACATTCCCCTCCCCCCATTCAAGGTTTCCCTCAAAATAGTCATGGGGTCCCCATAACTCATGAGTTAGATTTATTTTAAGTGGACAGCCACTCTTATACTGAGTGGCAATCATTTTAAAACTCTTAGGAGTAGGGGCTTAACTAGAATTCATAGGATTCCATAGAAAAACGAGATGGGCACCCAACACCTAATGACAAGAAACCAAAACAGAAACATAAGTAGCAAACATTAACAGTATTATTAATACTGCCATACATAAGAGAATTAACATAGTACTGCTAGATAGCAGAAAGGCAGAAACTTGTTATTCCCTTTAAAAATTATAATATTCTGGAACCTAATTGGACCACATTGACCTCTGTGCCCCATGGCGGCTGCTATGGCTGCTATGGCTATAGTTAGGCCTATAGCTATAAGCATAACTATTGCATTACTTTGCAACACCATCACATCATACATAATTGTTTCTCTAAAGAACCACCTCTAAACATACATTTTGGATAAGAGTGTTTCTAACCTTCAACCAAAATTGTCCTTATATCTCTAAGGAGGTCACTTTATGAACAGCTAAAAAAAATAATAAAGAGACCTGTACTATTAATGTGGCAAAACAACTGATAGTAAGTGAAGCTGTAATAATTACACTATCTATAACATGAAAAACCTGTCCAAATTAAAAAAAAAAGTTTCACCTTGAAATTATTGCCATGGATTATCTGGTAACCTAAGCTTCCCAAAAATGAGCTCTTGTGTGTTTGAGGGGGTTGTCTTGGTTTATTTTTTATAAAATCTATTTAAGGTAGTGATGCTCTTATAAAATAGGAAAAAAAACCATACTTATGACCCCTCTCACCTTTGTTCCAGAGCTGCCACCATCCACCATTTCCTCTGTTGATATCAAGTTGCTGGGGTTGACACAAGACCTTTGCAGTCACTGATTGGCTGCAGTGGTCAAATGCTATTGCCAACACCTCATTTCACTTTCAGACGCTGACATCAGGCAATGACATGTGACTGCTACAGCCAGTCAGTGGTTGCAACAGTCTCAAGCCAACCACAACAGTTGACATTAACATAAGAATCAGGGGAGATTGCCAATGGTGGCAGTACTGGAACAAAGAGGAGAGGCGAGTATAGTTTTGTTTTTTTCAGGGCATCACTTCCCTATATTTATTTAAAAAAAAAAAAACAGACAACCCCATCAAGCTTTTATGTAGTATATAAAATATTATTCCATAAGATTTACAGGCTTTTTAGCAGTGTGGACATAATTTAACCAGTCCTTATATGTGTTGTTATCCGAATAAAGTGAGTTTGTTGTATCACCAACTCAAATGCTGCTGGTTTAATTGGTTTTTCTCTCCGCAATGATTAGCTTTAAACATGTAAGCAAAAGTAAATAAAGACTATTACCAAATATATTTCTAATTTTGCTGTGTTTAGGAGATAGCGATTTTATCTCCTGCTTGTGTGCACAAGCTTCCCTAGATTACTGACCAACTCTCTCTGCTCTCATTGCTCCAGCTGCCCTGTTGACCATGATGAGTCACTCCCTGCTGAGTGTTATCAGTAAAACAGAAGCTTTTTTTATCTATGTTACTGACAAGTGTTAACCCTTTAGAGCTTTGTAGCCTTGTGCAAAACAGTTTATAAACCTGCACTCATGTCACTGTAACAGGCTCAGCTGGAAATAGCAGAGCTGATGTGCCAATCCCTGCTGTAGAACCACCTGCAACCTAATAAGGAAGATTAAGTCGGAAGCTGGCTGTGGCTCTGTAACACAGTATAGTGAGACAACCACTTTAAATAAAGAGGTTCCCCTATGTCTAAAGCTAACCAAAAAATCAGCTAGGTCAGCTAGTGTGTATGCCCAGATCACCTCACTGCTGTATATTAATCATATTAGTCTTTTAATTTTATCGGGTAAATGTTCTAAAAACATATACCACACTACCTCTACATCTAATATGAGTTACAATGTTATAGAAACTATTGCCCTATTTAACAATCAGCCATCATATAAATTAAAGGTAACCAGAGGGGCTATTGCCCTATTATACCATGATAGTCTTATGGCTCCATACCAACTGTGTGTTGCTTCCTATTTCATGGTGTGTCAAATGTTTGTAGCAATCCTGAAAAAAAGTGTTTCTTTGTCGCTAAAGGAATTGATGTGTAAGATAAAGGAAAAGGCCATTCTTTTAAAATAAGCAAACAAGCAGCAGAAACAAGCAATCTCTTTACAATGAAAATACCCTTTTTTTTTCCAACCACTGCATATGAGAGCCATATATATTGAAGGAGTGAAGGAGAAACAGTACTAGGAACACAAAATCTCTGGAGATTTTGAGATCCATTTTATTAAAGAATTTTGATTTAATACAGGGGCCTATAAAATAATTAAGGGAATGCTGAAACTTTTAAAGTGTAATTAAAACATAAACTAAAGGGTGGAGGTGGTTAGAGTCAGACCTGCAGCAGTCTAAACATATCTGACCTATCGTTCATTTCTTCTGGGGGGGAATGGGGGGGCCAGCACCCCCCCTTTTTGTGTTTAAAAAAGGGAAAACCCCTTTAATGAAAATCACTGAAGCACTTTAAAAAAAAAACCCACCCCTAAAATTAAATTTTAATGAATTATTTTTTTAAAAATTTAAAAATAACAAATTTCCCTTTCAAAAACATTTTAATAAGCCGGTACCCTGCCCAAAATCACAATTAAGAGGGACAAAAGGGGGACTGCATAATCGGGTGTTTTAATCCCAAAAATAGTGACAAAGGTTTCCCTATCAAATTTTAATAGGGGATAACCCCTGCACGTCATTTATTAATATCCTATCAAATTAGGAGGGGAAATTGCCCCAACAAGGGCGGCCCTGCCTCTCGGGGGAAAAAACCCAAATTCACTACTGTACTAATTGAGGTCTGTACAATATCCACAAAAAACCCTCTTCACTAGTAGGGCCAAACAAATAATATATCACTGTAAATTTAAAAAACCCCTAAGGGGCCCACGTTTTTAAAACACTAATCCCAAAAAATTTCCCAAAGGGTTAAGTAATTTTACACTCCCCCTTAAGTGACATTTTCCCCAGTACATAAAATCCATATAAAAGCAAAAACCCAATTCTTACTCCCCTTTTAATATCCTCCCAAAACGGCTTTTTCCTCCTCAACGGGTTTCAGGGGGGGGTTTTCATCGGGGCCCTACTGGGAAAAAACCCCCTAGATATGGGGGGGCCCTCTCCACACCCTGAATAGCGAATAACCCCCCCTTTAAAACCAATAAAACCTTTAAGAAAATCCCATGTGGTCTAACCTCATATATATCTACAGCACCAGCAGATTTTTGGGCAGTGTCTCCACCAAGGCTACATAGAAACAGGCTCAGATGAATGGGTTTTTATAATCTAAGGGCCTGCAGTGGTACCTGTCATAGGGAAATTAGCCGTGGTACAAAAAAACAATCAGTCAAGCTTTGTAAATGTGCTTTAGGTAGGGTCTAGACCATACATTTCGGATTTAGAGCAATGCTTATCTCCTACTTGTTTATACAAGCTTCTCTAGTTTAGGATCACCTCTCTCTGCTTGTCCAGGCTTGTGACATCACTTCCTGCTGGGTCTTATTAGCAGGACAAAGCTTCTTAATATCTGATCTTATCTTTCTACTGGAAAAAAATAACCTTTAAAGTTAATGACCTGGTAGCAGCCTTGTACATTTCTCTCTTTCTCTCACTAGAGGCTTCATCTCATAGGAAATACAGTTCTGCTATCTTACATTAAAAGCCGACATCCTGCTTGGATAGTGTCTATGTTTTTCACACCCCCTCCATCATGTAACAGGCTCATCTAGGATAGGAGCTAGTGAGGCTGAATTGACAGTCACTACTGTACTCCTTCACAGGAAGTGTGAGCCTGAATAGGCTATGAAGAGTAAAAACTACTAGATAGTACAACCCCTTTAACAACATGCTTCACTATACTGGTAGTACAGATACAAAGATGCTTTTGTTGTCAAAACCCGCAAGCTCTGGGTATAGGTGGCACTAGGTGAGAGGGGACTAGTTTAAGAGATACTGAACCAGGTGTGTGCAAGTGCACAGTAGCATGGACTAAGCTAAAAGCAAGTGCTGTGCCTCAGAAGCTGAAAGCACAATTGCTACTGCAAATTAATAGTCTTACAAACCGGTGTGCTGTGGTCCTGTTTTTTGCTGAAAGCGTAGAACAGCTAGGAAATCCGACGCAACGAGGAAGTGAGATTTTGTCAAAGTCAAGGGCTACCTCTGATGGTATAAAAGAGGGTACTAAAATTGAAATGAACAGGCTGCAGGAATAGAAAGCTGTTGCTATGATGGGAAGAAGTAAGAGACCAGAAAGAATAGAGGTAGGACTCCTGGCATGAATTTCTCTTAAAGGGGTTTTTGGAAGTAATGTTGATGAGGGATCTCAAACATTTGTATTAAATTCACTTTTTAAATATACTGATTACAAAAAAGTGAAGTATGTGAGAGCTACAGTCAATGCTTAGTCCCCTTCGTTTCCTGACAGTTTAATTAGACAGGCAGTATGAGGGCTTTCTGATGTATAGAGAATCCACTGGTTGTAATGAATTATTTGAGTAAAACTTTGCAGAGGCTCCCTGCTTATCCTCGCTCTTTGACTCACCCTTCTCTCCCCATGACTCAGCTGTTTTGTTTATTTCTGAGCAGATAAGAGGTAAAGGGAACTCAATTCCTGGCAAAAAACCCCTTTAGTGAATGTGCAATTAGGAGGCAGAGATCAAGAAACAAAGTTTCGCTAAACGACTATGTATGTAGTTTTTTTTGTCAAACACAAACACTAGCTTTTGCTGTGATTAGTCCTAAAATGTAATAATTGCAGAACCACTGAATGAGTACCTTAATTAAATAAAGACATGTTGAATAGACAGCTAAATCCATCACCTCTCATTGCTGCTACATAATCTCCTTAATGGGTGGTTCCCGGCAACCCTAGCTAATCCTTTGCACCCTGACATGCATTACAAGTCAACAGTACTTCTTTCAACCTTTATTTATAATAAGAATTTTATCTTGTTATAATAGTTTGGCAATGGAGCACCGCCGCGCGCGCATCGCTTCTTCTCTCTGACTCAAATTAATAGAGATGAATAGTATGTCTTATTGCTGTTAAGAATGGTCTTATGAAAAGAGAAAAAAAAATCAGATTTTTTTTAAAAATGGTGTCCCTGGGCTGTGGCTTTTATTGACGTTTAGCCCCATTCACTTTAATATGACTGAGATGCAATACCAGACATAGCCACTGGACTCGAGTGGCACTGTTTCTAGTTGACTTGTTGCTAAGCTAAAATATGAGTAAAAAAGCAGTAATCTTCACAATGTGCATGCATGAACAAAAGGAGGAAATCAAAATATAATTAAAATATTTATGGCATTGGCAAAACCATATTTAATGTAAGCTTTCAGTGATTTCATTACTGGATAAATGTATAATCTAGCCAGTTGTTCTTATACTGCCTCTGTATCAGATAATAGTAGCCTAGTGATTGCCAAGTTGTTATTTGAACAAAAGATTCTTTTGAATTGATTGACAGATAAGGTGAATGTCATTCATTTGGGGCTTGCCTCTGAACAGATGGACAAGGAACCTTCATTCGATCCAGGCCCTGATATGATAATAGACATATAATATCCTTAATTTCATTATCGTACCTTGCAATGATTCTCAAGTCACCTCTGCAGTTTTTTTACAATTTTAGTTTAAAATCATATCTTATTGATTAGCTTTAAACATGTTGGATTCAGCTTTCAATATAAGACATTAACCAATACATTGACTGTTTGATTTGTTCCCTTCAGAGCTAGAGTAGTTTTTATCTTCCGCTTTTGTACACAAGCTGTCCTAGGTTACTGACCCCATCTCTCTAAAACTGGCTCTAGGCCAAGTGAGTATGATGCGTTACTCCCATGATATTTTTATCTGCAAGACGGAGCTTAGTTATATTATTAAATACAAAACTTTAACCTTTGAGCTTGTAGTTTGCTCACGGGCTGCTTGCTTATTTATGGCACTCTAACAGGATATTATTTATAGTAGTATTGCATATGCCAATCGCTGCTATAGAACCACCCACAACCTAACCAGGAAGTGTGAGTCTGAATCTAAGGCTATGTTCACACGATGCATTGCAGGGAGAGGAGGCGTAATCCATAGTTCTCTATGAGAGCTGTGGATTACCGTAATTGTGGCACGCATCTCGCCTATTCGCTCTCTTCACACAATTACGCAGCGAAATGAGGCCGCATCTATTTGGGGCTGTGAAATACCTAACTGTGACTCTGTGAAACAGAATGGTGAGACAACCCCTTTAAAGGGGTTGTGTGAGAAACCAAAAAAAAGAACATATAATGGAGGAATATTAAGGATAAGCAGTAAATCTATGTCGCATTACAATGTTTAAACTGCTTACAAGCGCATTATATTGCATATTATTGCCAGGTTGGATCTTGTCCCTCATGGGACTAGTGTCCCACGTCAGCCTGCTTCCTCCTAGCTGAGCTATATCCTAGGGGCGGACGAGGCGGGCAATCACCCGAGGGGGGCGCCGCGGCCGCCCGCATCGCCAACCCAGCAATCAGCCTCTGACTCTATAGGACGATGGCCACTTAAATTAAAGGCTCCCAGGAGATCTTCCCACAACGGCTCAAATAATCCACTTATCGCCTTGAATGCGGGGTCGGAGACACCGGCAGGGAGTACCGTAAGCCTGTGCACCTGAGCTGGTTGTTCTCTCCGACCGTGGAGACCACTTTCAGCCGTTATATAGCGACGAGACATTCCGGCCGCAGTCAGGAGATACCATGCCGAGTTCTCGCGAGACCTCCAGGCCTGCCGCATCTTCCTCGCAGGTGACTCACCCCGGCCATTGCGGAGCGGCGCGCTGCTCAGGGAGACCTCCGGTCAGTCACAACCATTTAGCTGCCGCTCTTGGCACTTCTTACAGGGTGGCTGCAGATAGCAGAAGCTGAAGCAACTTGGAGTTCCCTGACTCCCTCAACGAGGTACACTAAGTGAATGTCATAAACATTAGTGCGGCCCGAGGCCTACTGAGACCTGTGCAACAACTAATTTTTCACAGTAGCCCATCTTATTGGACTGTCCTCATGCTATTCCTGCCAGTAGCAGTCCAAAAAATTGTCTACTCCGGCCTCTGACTCTGCACGGCCATTGTAAAACGGCCGCACAGAGTCAGTCAGCAGCTGCACATTCGCTGTGCAGCTGCTGGTACAGGGAGGAGACAGGACAGATCATTCCCCTCCTGCCTCCTCCCCTGTATGTATCAGCGCTCAGTCAGCACTGTACATACACAGCATCGCAAGGGGTACACGGCTTTTACCAAGGCCCCTGCGATGCTGGGTGTAAGCGGCATGATGATGTCACCCGCCTTTATGAACCCCGGCCCCCGGCCGGGACTTTAAACTACTGGTAAGGGGCAATCCCTGGTTGGGGGGGTATTACGGGCTCAGGGGAACTACTGGTATAGGGGGGTATTCATGGTACAGGGGCAATCCCTGGCTATGGAGGGGGTATTACATGGTACAGGAGCAACCCGGTTGGGGGAGTATTACTGGTACAGGAGCAACTCCCTGGCGGGGGAGATTACAGGGTCGGAGCAATCCCCGGGATATGGGGGGTATTACATGGCTCAGGGGAAAAAAAACTACTGGCAATGGGGGGTTAATGGCTACGAGGGTATTCCAGGGCTAAAATGGGTATATCGGTACATGGGCTATACAGTTCAGAGGGAGTTGCTGGCTCGGGGGGGCAGCAAATGGGTACAGTGGGCTATACATGCTCCAGCTATGGCAAGGGGGGCAGTCCCTGGGTACATGGGTTACTTTCGGGCTAAGGGGCAACAATTGGGTACGGGGGTTTCATGGTACAGTGGGTTCTTTGGTACAGGGAGGTTAAAAATGGCTACAGGGTCAATTACTGGCACGTCGACTATATTTATGGGGTTTACAGGCTCCCGTGGGTACCATTGGTACATTTTTTTTTTTGTTGGTACGGAGGAACTATAGGTTAAGGGTCTCCCTGCTACCGGGTAATACTTGGTACAAGGGGCTACTACATGGCTCGGGGGCATATTACATGGCTACCATATGAGGTGCTATAGATGGGAGTTTGTATAGATATAGGAATTGGTAGAGAAGTGCTGATAAAGTGAGGAGTCTAAAATGTTTGTTTTGTAAATTCTACAATGAAGAGTCGAGGCCGGGAGAAGACTTTATGGCAGTCTGGGACAGATGAAGAAGAGAAAGAGGACAACTCCTCTGAGTCGTCTTCTGTGAGTCACTAGATATAACTTTACTGTAATCATTTGTGTCTGCAGAGCCTGTGTACAACTGGTATCCAATACTGTATGGTCACTGTATGCCGGTAATATAGGTTGTAGTATAATGGCTTGTATTCAGTAATGGTTAGTTTGTATTATTTAGTCCCTATGTGTTGGTGATATGTGGTCATGGTGTTGCGGTATTTGGTCCCTATGTGCTGGTGATATTTGGTCATAGAGTAGCAATATTATTCGGTCACTATGTGCTAGTGATATGTGGTCTTAGTAGGACATTGGTACTATCAGCCTGGGATTCTGGTTCGGTTGCAGTGTTAATTGGTAACTGTAAGACTATTATTTTGTATGTAGCACATTGTTTTAAAGATTTTTGTATATTTTGGCTTTGGTTTATGGTGATGCAATGTGTCACATTGTGGTGCATTGTGTTGGAGGGGTGGGGGGGGAGGGCAAAATTTCTTCACCTCGCCCTGAGTTAAATTTAGCCTAGGAATGGCCCTGGACAGGGGCGTAGCTACAGGGGGTGCAGCGGTAGCAGTCGCTACCAGGCCCTGGGTTCTAAGGGGGCCCAAAAGCCCTTCTGCTACATACGAAAACACCAGTATTGTAAATGTTGCAAGGTAACAAGGGGGCCCCATTTCACTTTTTGCACTAGGGCCCAAGAGCTTGAAGTTACGCCTCTGGCCCTGGCTATATATTGTATATACTCTATCCATACCAAATTATTATATATAAAAAAGTACACACACATACATATGCACAATTTTTTTTTTTTTAAATAGTCTCCTTTCTACACTGCAGAGCCGTTTCTCAGGCTGACTGAGCACAGCACACATGCTCAGTTATGTCAGTAGGCTAACAAAGGGAAAAATCGCCGAGTCGGCCCACTTTCTGTACTCTGCATTTTAGGACAGGTTTCTGCACAGGAAGGATCCCGGTGGCCATTTTCTTCTGCTATCATTATTATCCCCTAGACAAAACGTGCAGACATTTCTAATTAAAGGTACTTAGGCATTTTTCATTATGACATGTAGTTTACATATTTATTTTTCTTCATTTTCTGGAGAACCCCTTTAAGTTTTATTTTGTATATGATTTTTATCATAGATGGGCCCATTAAAAAAAATAAATCATACTTACCTCTTTGCAGGTGAATAGCCCTGAACATGCTAAAATGCTAAAATTAATTGACATGAAATCGACTTTTATATTGTTTTGCGACCTAAATATTAGGTAGCCCATGATCCTTAGAGTTACCAATGATTATTACAAGTTTTCTATTGCAGTCTTGGGGCCTCTTAACTCACAGTGACCAAACATTATTTATTGTGGGTTCATGTAACCATAATTACCAGAATATAATTGCCCCCCACTGCTTTGACAAAACTTTTGGGGATATATGCATTTTTTCCCAAAAGAGCAAAGTTCTAAAGTATTTATTTATGCCCCCATTTTGGCCCCCCCCCCCCCCCCGAGTGCAGGCATCTTGAAAGTAAAAGTGGGCACATGCAATGTTTTTGCAGACCAACTTTTTTTTGCTTTTATATGTTGGCCCCCACCCCTAGACCAGAGGGAAGGCCCTTGATATTTAAGTCATCATTTTGAATTGTTGCTTGAGACCATGGAGGACATAAAAACTGTCTAGGGCTAAGACTTTCTTTGTTGCCCATAGAAAAACTTCATTTTTCAGAACACTATATGAAATATAAGGAGAGCTCTGATTGGTTGCTATGGGCAACAAAGAAAGTTTTTATACTAAAAGTTTTATCCTGAGGCCCATATGTCTATTTGCCCACCATATGTGAGCATTTTAAGCATGCTTAGCTACCTTTTGAGCAAAGTACGCCTTGTTCTTTCTTCCACTAATGACTGGTTGTACTGCCATGTTTGGACAGTGATACCATACAAATGAGTGTAGGCTCTCTTGTGTGGTCACCCTTTATGGGGCAAGTGCTTTACAGAGGATAAGGATGTGAGAGGGTAAGGATGAGATAAAGTAAAAAATTTTCCTCTACTATCACGCTTTAATGCTGCAGACATATGTGATATATGCAGAGGAGCTTTCTGAATACAGGAATATCTCAGCATCCAGCCCCTTTCACAGTCTACAATGAATCTCTTGCTTTCCATAGTGGTCTTATGACATCAGAACTGTTGGTACTTCAATGTTTATTGCTTTTGAAAGTTTTTAATTTAGTTATTATCTACGAACATGTAGTATTTAGATTGAATTTTTTTTATGGTATTTTTTCATTTTTGCAATCTCTCATGTTATATTGTGGCTTCCTGCATTGTTGTGTGTAGGGATTAAACTAATGTGCAGCTTTTTATCATCTACTGTAAATTGTTCCCTAGGAGGGGGGGTGTGAGCTGCTTTCATAAATTTAGCTGCACCTTTTAAAATTTTTCCCCGGTACCCAATGGGCCCCGACCCAGGGCCGTCTTTCCATTGGGCCGGGAGGCCCCACTGCCGGGGGCCCCCGTTTCTCGGGGGGCCCTCCCGGGCGGGCCGCCTCCCCCTCCCCAGTGGAGCGACACCAGGCTCTCCCCCGGGGGCACCCGGGTTTTTGGGCCGCAGCGCCGGCTGGGAGCGTCGCCGGGGGAGGCGGGGGTTTTCCCTTGGGGGGCCCCTTCGGTCCCGGCCCCGGGGGTCTGTGGCCCCTCTCACAAAAGGCTGCAGGGCCCGGGGGTCACAGACCCAAAAATGCACCACCCAAGGGCCCGCGCCTGCACCGCGCGGTGAAAGGGGAAACCCGCCGAGGCTGAACATCTGGGATCTATTGACCCCTTTTTTCACCCTCCCGGGGGCCCGCGGGGCAGGCGGGGATGTGATAAAGTCATCGCGCCCCCCGCCCCGGGGCCCTGCACTTTTGCCTTCCGGGGGCCCCCGGGGCCCCCGGGGTGGGGAAGGGGAAAGGGAAAAATCTGGAAAGAAAGATTTTTTTTTTTTTATTTTTTTAAAATATTTGGCTTTCCGGGAACAGAGGGGAACCTCCCCTGGAAACCCAGGGGGGGCCCCCCTTACCAAAAAACAGGGGGGGGCACCTACCGGGCAACGAGGGGGGGATTTTTAACCTGGCAACAGAGGGGGGGCATACCGGGAACAGGGGGGGGGCACTCCCCCCCCCCCCCGGGCAAACAGAGGGGGGCACCTACCGGGCCCAAACAATGGGGCACCAAAGGGAAAACAATGGGGGCACCTACCTGGCAAACAAGGGGGGGCACCTACCGGGCAAACAATTGGGGGCACCTACCTGGCAAAACAATGGGGACACTCCTGGCAACAGAGGGGACATCACCGGGGAAAATAAGGGGGGCACTACTGGCAACAGAGGGGGGCACTGGGCGGGCAAAAAAAGTGGGGGGCACCTACTGGCTAAAAAAGGGGGGGCACCTACCTGGTAAAATTTGGGGCCCATCTACTTCCCTAAAAGGGGGGCTTCTACCTCCCTGAAAGGGGGGCACAAACCTCTTAGGGGGGGGTTTTTTCCCGGCTAAAAAGGCATCAACCGGGCTTTTTTCCAAAGCCTTTAATGCAGTTAGGGGGAGTGGGTGGGGTTTTTTTTTGAAGGGGGCGTGGAAAACCCAAAAAGAGGGGCGTCCCCAAAGCAAATTTTTTGTCGCAAACCCGCCCCGCCGTCTAAAATTTTCCTGTTTTTTTTTCTTTTTTCAAAAGTTGGCAACTATTAAAACCTACTTACTAAATGTGGGGCCCCCATAAAAAAGGGTTTGGAAAATCAGCAGCAAAGTGCTGATAAAGTGGGATTCTAAGTTTTTGTGCGTTACATTCTGCAGGGACGAGTGGCGGCCCGGGAAAAGTCGTCATGTCGGTCTAGAGGGAAAGGGAGGGGAAAAAGGGAAAAAAAAACGATTCAAGAACGACTGATCAGACGGGCCTTTTTTCTCCGGGTGAGCCTGGTAGGGGTTTTTTTTTGTATTATGTTTCCCTCATGCTAAATTTTCTGTCATGTAATGGTAACCCGGAAACTGGGAATTTTTTATATTTGTTTCTTTTTTTAGAGTGTTTTTTTTTTTTTTTTTTTTTTTGGGGGGGGGGGGGGGGGGAGTACACCCCCTCTGGGCCCCGGGGCCCCTAGTGCTGTTAAAACGGCCCTTTGGGGCCCGAGAGGCTGCCCACCCGGGGGTTTAGTCTAGTCCAGGGCCCTTGGCTGGAATTTTTGCCCTCAAAAATTTCAAGGGGCTGATTTTTAAAATTTGGGACACCCCCCGTATTTTTTAAAAAATTTGGGGTCCAAATTTTGGTTTTTTAAAGTTTGTTCCTTTTTAAATTTTTGTGTTTAAATGCTGTGACATTAAAAGTTTTTTTGCATTTTTGTAATTTAAAAAAATTATCTTTTGGGGGAATACTTTTTTCAGATTTTTTGGCAGAGGCCCGCGGTGCTGACTTGATTTCTGGGATTCTTTTAATACACTAACTTAAAATTATTGTTTGTCAATCACTTTTTTATTGAGGGCCAATGTGTTTTAAAAGCCCTTTCCATGCCCCACACATGTAGATAAAGCCACTGAGGAGTTCTCATAGTTCTTGATAAAACCCTTTATAAAAACAAAGGGGTCCACAGGGCTGTTCCACATCTGTTAAGGATCCATCTTTACCTAGAACATTCACAGCAAACTGGCTTGAGAGCAGAGGAGAGGGCTGGAGCTCCAAATGTAATTCCTGTCCAAATGCTGAAAATCTGTAGTGCACTGAAGTCTTTATACTTCTTGTAGATCTCTTCTTTCTAGTACTGTGCAAGATGTCATGTGAAATGTAAGCTCCGTTTGAGTCCACTTCCACTGGTGTAACAAAGACATAATCTAAAGGCAGACAAAGTAAACCATATCAGAGAAGTTCAATTAGCTATAGTATCTCTTTTTCTTGTGTGCTGCAGTTAAAAAAGAAAGATATCATCAAAGGCCTGTATATGTCTCTGATGTTTGCATAGACTGTGTGCAGTAGCACAGTTAGTCCTTACAGGACCATGTTAAGGACTCAGAGGTGCTTTATGTGACATCTTATGTTGTATGTTAGTGATACTGGACTTTCCCATGGAGGGGCCACAACAGAAGAATATCTCAGTAATATAGAATGCCACAAATCTTTTCATTTTATCATTTCTGGCTAAGGGGAAAATACTATGGAATCATGAAACATATATAGGTAAGATAGCTATGCGTCTGAAGCCCAAGACTTGATTTAGCCAACCAGTATGATTCAGCACCTTTTCATCTGGTATAAAGTAGACACTTCAATGCTTTTTACAGTACTTGTTTTTTTAAGGTGCCTTTATACTTTCAACAGCCATCAGCTGAATGCTCATTGATGTGAAAGCTATTCCTCCAGATATCCCAATACATATGCATGCTCAGTTTAGCCAAGTGTGCATGTGGTTTAACTGAGAGAAGAGAAAGCTGTTTCCAGGCATGGGGTGGTTAAAATCTAACATACCCAATCTTTCTTTCAGAAGGCCACCATACACACTAGACATTTGTAAGTTTTGGCTAATTGTTCATTATTATTTATAGAGTTTTGGTAGTGATGTAGAGAAAATATCATGAACAAACAAGTAGTATAAGATATGGAAATTGAAGAAAGTTAAAGGGTTACTATTTCCTGAGCCAATATTGTTCAGTTCACTTGATTTGTCCAATTGACATTGGAAAATGGATTTAAGATAGTAAGAGTCAAATGGAAAAGAGGAAGATGATGACTAATAAACACAATGAGGAAAGCTACAGCAGTCTAAGAAGCAGGCAATAAATTGAGGAAGAATATTATGTTCCGCAAATGGCTTTAATGATAACACTTTGTATGATGTACACGACACCTTATAAGACAACGTTTTAAAAAGTCCTTTTACATGAGCAGATAATTGCCATAACAAGGTCTGAATGATAATGCAGCAAGTTGATAGTTGCTTGTTAAAAGGAACATTACAATGGACAATTGTTGGAGGCCATATAAGCCACCATATGCAACATATAGTTGTTCATTTTATTGCTCCTCAGGTGAAGTGCTGCTAAGAACCATTGTTTGGCTGATAATGAATCCATGTAAAGATCCTTTAACTAACTGTGAGTGTAAAACTTGCACAGATTTTGTCATCTACTGGAGGCAAAGTGAAGGTTCCTATAGAATGACTACAAGCAGAGGTCAAAAAGAGCATAATTAAGTGACACAGGATGTATAATCGTCATCCAATAAACATGTATCACCTGGTGAAATAAAAACTCTAAAAGGTGACTAAAAAGAAATATTGTATAATACACCCAGTCTTATCATGTAATACATATGTACTGCTGGTAATACTACTGCTAATTCCACACAACAAAAGCAGTGCAGGCCATTCTGATGCTAGTGTTCCTTGAAATGCACATTTGACAACTCAATCAAAACAATAGAGGTCAACAAGGGATTCTACCATTATGTTTTTGTACTTGCATAAAAAGAGGATTAGTCAAACTTAGACTTTACAAAGAAAGATTACAAAAAGTCCTTTAGAAAAAACACATTTGTCACCACCAGGGGGTTTCACTGATTACCCATTCAGTACAATACTAGTCAGCAAATAAATGATTTAAAGGGTCTGCTCTGTTCATGCTCTGCCTATCAACTATATTAGCCCCTCTCATAATAATCCTCTGACAGGGGCGACAGCTATGACAGGTCAGAGAATGTTAATTGGCTGGTTACTATGTCAACGGCGTGATCCTTTCATTCAACTTCAACCCAACAAAATCTACAGATTTCACATACTTTTCTTAGGAATTGCCTAACTTTTTCAGTTGTTGAAGGGTTTTTCTAAGACTTTAAGAAAACCTTCACACCACCTTACTTACCTCTCCCATCACCACCATTCCAGCACTCTCGGAGCTCCAGTGCTTCACACCCCCCGGTCCTTCAATGATGACATCATGTTCATGGATCACATGATGCTACTGCCAAGCACTGATCTCTGTGGTCACATGCTGTATATGCAGCCATGTGACTGTTGAGGCCAGAGATTGGTTGAAGCATCATGTGATACATGAATGTGATGTCATCAGTGAGGGGATGGGTGGGGGGAGGAGGGGCAGTGAAGCTTTGGCAGTGCTGGTACAGTGGTAATGGGAGAGGTAAATATGGATTAATTTTCAATTTTGGCATAGTGGAAGGTGGTAGAGAGGTTTTTAAAAGTCTTAGAAAACCCCTTCAAATCTAAGGTGTTTGTCATACCAATGATCATTACAGATCGATACAGATATTAGAATAAAATGTTTTGATTCTAAAGGTTGTCCATACACTGTATAGGCCAAATTTTATGTAAGGTCTAATGGGGCCTATACGTATTAGTCAACATTTAACTATCCCACTGATTTCATCAGTATCAACTGATGATCTAAGATGCATAAGGGCCAATCAAATCCTGAGGCAAATGTAGGTAGAAAATGGATCATGATTGTTTATCCCCTCCTCTAGACACAGCCACTGAAGCATGGCCGGGCCAAGCATTTGTGTATATAAGGCATTTGGGAGGAATGGCTTTCAGCCAAAGAAGATTTTGGCCAACAGATGTTTAATATGTTTTGTCAGCTTAAAATGCACAAGGTCTAACATCAATCCAACAGGATCAATGAATATCCAGATCACAATACGATCACAAGCAACTGCACAAGAGTCTTTCACTATGATTAAGATTCCATGTGCGCTCTAGTTTTTCTAAAACCTGATGATAATGCAGAAAAAGTCTCTATTAATTTCAATGGAAGTTCCGAGTATAGACAAATGCAACTGCTTGTCTAGAACTTGGAATTTCCATTAAAATTAAGAATAACTGTGCAATTGGACCACTTCTCCATTCAGAATGGGGAATTTTGAGGGCCAATTTTGGAGATAGCGACTTGCACCTATCTGACATTGATGACTTATCCCATCAATATGCCATCAAGGTTTGTGATGGCAAAACACTTTTAATACAGTATGTCCAATGTTGTTATGACCACCACAAGAAAAATAGCCCCAAGCTGCCTATTCCAAGACCCCCAATAATTGTGCAATTAAAAGATTTGTTTAGGTCAGAAATCCTGGGTCATAGTAGATTATAACCACAATAGTAAAATAAGCCTTGCCAATTAAAGATCTTAGCTAAAAAAAAGGGATGGGAGGGTGGGGGTGGTGGAAAAAGTTGTATCTGACACTACTATACAATTCAATGATATATGAGACACTGCTGTAGCATTTATATAATATTTACCCTGAAGGTCTATTTGAGTAGGAGCCAAAGGGGGACAAAAGACATCTGCATGAACTTCTGCAAGAAGTAATCAATGTGCAAAATAGCCCTTGGTCATATTGCTTTTCTTGTCTATATGGTAAATAAATTATAGATATATAAATATATATGTATATATAGATATACATGCAGCCATGTTATATAATGTATATATATTGTACTAATTTAAAAGAGCAGGAGACGTCTGTAGCTAATACTGAAATAAATGAATAGCAGAGGTTCCCAGACTGTGTCTGTAAGAAGCAAAGTAGGTAACATCTGCAGGAGAAGGGAATTCCTTAGCTCACTGAAAGGCAATGCTCATAGTATGCACTAGACCTGTCATTAATTCATTATATCACAGTGAGAGCAGGACTTTACAGCCCCACTGTGAGGCCTAGTCATTAAACTTGACAGTACATTAATCCTGTCAGTACTGGGCAAGCATGAAATTCCCTGAAAGGGTTACAGGAGAAAACATGCTCTTCCAAACCAAAACTCCATTCTGCTGTTTAACTCTTTCCTATAAACCTTTAAATAACACTTTTCACTATACAGACAATATAACAGGAGTGTAATAAAACGATTTGTAGTAATGACAGCTTAAATGTAGAAACCTAGTAAGATAGATAACAGCAAAAAAAAAAAGTTGAATTCCTATCACCTGGAATTTGATAGTCTAGAAATTTGACACGTGTTGCAAAGAATCTCAGAAAACCAAGATGAGGATAACAAGAAGATCAATACAAATAAAACACTATATTTTAGTTAGTATACTATTTTTTACTGCCTTCCTGGAGGTTCTTTTACCCTCATGTTTAATTTTATGATTCAGAATATTTGTAAATTTAGTTTGGGGTCCTGTTAACACCACATTAAGGGAATTTTGTATTTGTTCTACAAATTCTACAAGTTAGCTACAACATAACAATTGCATAAACAATGGCAAAAACTCTCAACAATAAAAAGTATATAAAAAAACACATATACCAAATGGAAATGCTTGAACATATTATACATTAAAACGAATATACACAGTATTTGTTTTAGTATATAATATATTCAAGCATATATATATATATATATATATATATATGTGTGTATATAATATATATATGTGTATATAATATATATATGTTATATATATATATATATATATATAATATATAATATATATTATATATATAATAACTTATTACTGCGCATATACAAATTCAATATCATTGCTTTATGTGTGTAATTGTGCCGGCATATTATAGTAAAAATAAAAAGTAGCACAGTACAAATTAAAGTAAGATAAACAATGATAAAAATTTAGAACAAATAATTATATTAAGTGGGTTAATACAAACCATGATTAGTTCCTGGAAATCCACTGTCACTAGCTAAGGAGGCAGCAAATGTTACACATAAGCAGTAGAGTTGAAATGTCTGCAAAACAAGAACAGATGATATAAGTGACAGACCTGCATGAAAGAATTGTACCTTGCTTAAATATTTGGATCATAAAAATAACTAAACCTGCCTTGTCCAAGCTTCCAATCCACAAGATGGTCAAGAAAGGCATAGAGGTGCATTTCAGGATGGTGACAGGTAATGTCCACAGGAGGAGTACAAAATAATCCATCTTCTGCACAGCATGCACGCTTGTATCTGCTCCAAGAAGCATGCAGAGCAATAGACAGGATGTTCTCATCATCTTGAAGTAGGTGGCATTTTTGCATCCAGTGCAGATAGAGTCCTTCTGCTTACTGATGTTTTCAGGTAGTGGAAGGAAGACTCAATAGTTGCACTGATCATCTTAACCCTAGACTTAGCTTTATGCAGCAGCATTCCCAATAATACAAAGCACTCTAAACCCAGCAAAGGATTTCTTCTTCTACCCCCTCCCATGTTCACGCCTCCTTGTGTCACTTAAGTACTTTCCATGAAAATTTGAACATATTGTGGGTGAAGCTTGTGTTGTGAACTTGTTCTATCAGTGCTTTAATACATGTGAATACTTTTTTCTTCCTTTGCTGCTTACAATGCAGAGCAAGTTACAAAGTCAGCATTAATTCATTTTATTAACACAGGAGATACAACTTTTTAAACCAGTTGTACATGTCGTGGAACATATCATGCACATTTTTATTATAGTTGCCCCTCAATATACAATATAAGTTAGTCACAGGAAAACTGTTGCATGTGGAAACCATTGTGTATTGAACCCCTAACTTTATGAAAAATAGGTAATTGATTCCAAGGCACCAAATGTGCCCCCACCATAATGTTAAATTAAGATAACTAATACAGACATAGCAAATCCTTATATATAAAAGTGAAAAATTGCTGATGGAAGCTGGAAATCACTTTCTAGTTTGAGAACTCAAGCTTCTCTGGGTCATGTACATTATACACAATGTACCTTAAAAGTAGAACATGTTACCCTCACCTGGTGGTAAAAATATTGTATCCTAAGGCCATTGTACCTTTAGGAGTATCACTGTATTTGAAAAAGCTTTCTCAAAACTATCAAGGTGTCCAAATATGTGTATGTAAGAGTCTGTTCACACTGTGTCAGTTATTTTCAGGGTTTATAGGCATAGCACTATTCTTGAAGTAAATAATAGAACCTTGGAAGAATGATAATTGACATCATTCACTGGGATCCAAAAATTGACCTGTCATGGCTCTGTTATTACAGAAAGATATTAAGAAGGTGTAAACAAATGCACACATTTATGTATTTGGTATGGGTCTTCATTTACCTTTCCCTACATGTTAACAGTTAATGATTGTGGTGAGAAAACCCCTTTAGTGCCATCACCACTATCACGGTACTTTCCTTGGTACTAGTAAGTTAAAGGGGCTGTCTCACTACAAGGATTGTTTTTTATGTTAAAGACCTTGCAATAACAAGTCACTTTGCAATATATGTCCATTAACAGTGTCCTACCTATTCCTAGATATCACCTCTTGTAGTGGCCGTTTCAGCTCCTCAGGTCGCCATAGCTACAGACCTGTTCAATCTCTCCTGATAGGCTGCCAGCACTGGTTGCTATACCTACAGACCTGGCTTCTACTGCAGCCTAGAGAAGCCAGTAAACACGCCCCTGAATTCCAAATGAAACCAAGAAAACAGGACTGAGGTAAGATGAATCAGTGTAGTGAGACAAACCCTTTAATTTAGTAAGTAGTGTATTATCTATAAGTAGTCTATTAAGTCACACAAACGCCTTTTTAAGTTGGTCACTAAAATGCTTTATTCTGATCCATATGCCTTCAGGATGAAATTGGAATAATCCAGGATAAGCATCTGGTGTCACATAAAGCAATGGCTCAGTTGTCTAAGGAAAGAAAAACCTCTGACCCCAGCTCTTTAACCTCTTAGATGGTGCAGTCAATAGCCACTGCGGAATCTTGGTGGTTTCTGAGGAAACAGACCATTGGCACCGCAATAGCGAAGGCACCTTAGCCACCCTCCAAAAACCTTTTAAGGAGAGCATAATGATGATGTAAAATTATTTTTACAACCTGCTTAGTGGGACTAAGATATAGAGAAAACTAAGTTTAACAAAGATGTAAATAAAAAGAAAACCAAACTAAAAATTACTATTTTTTTCTTCATTCTTAAAATGAAACCAGTCTTGTTGCAAAGGATAAGCACTTATAAGTCTTGTGTCACGGCACACGTTGTTGCCATGGAGGAGCAAGGCACTAAACGGGTTAATCCCTCTAGCCTGTCGACACACCCTGGGAGAAGCCTAGCTGATGAGCACAGGATTGACAGCCTGGCTTTGAATCAGGTCTGAGGGTGTGTCGCACTGGCCAATAGAGGGGCCCGGAGGCTGCACCAATCAGCTGCTGGGGCGGTGCCCGGGCGCCTCATTTAAACCTGCTCAGTTTGGTCTGCCTTTGCCTGTGAAAGGTTATCCCTTGCTTTTCCCCTTGTTCTCTTGTGTGTTCGTTTGCTCTGACTTACCTGACTTTGGCTTGCTTCCAGACCACGTTCTTGTCTTCTGATTTTGTACCGCATTACTGTCCGTGTTTTGACCCTTGGCTAGTCTCTTGTTATTCTTCTGGTTTCTGATTCTTGACTGTTATGTTCCCGACCGTTACCGACTCGGACTGTTTGACTCTGCTTTCCCCTGACAGCCCTGCACTTAGTAGCATAGGGCTTGTCGTCCAGTTGGGGTCTGCCATGTAGGGCAGCATGCCAAGTAGGCAGGAACTGTGGGCTGTGTGGCAGTCAGGGCCCACTGCCCCTCATCTGACGTGACATTTTCACAGGCCATACATTCCTGCTCTCCACGCACCATGAACCCCATGACTGCGCTGGTAGAGCAGATGCAGGGACTTACCCAGTTAGTCCAAGATCTGGCGCTAAAGGTTCAGCAGCAGGGGACCTCCCTGGGTACCACACAGGGTGGGAGTTCCCCGGCATCGCCTCCCCCCTTTGTGAAACCTCCCATTTAGTGACCCGATAGGTTTTCAGGTGACAAGAGGTCCTTTCTGTCTTTTAAGGAAAGGTGTCGGTTTTATTTTCGACTTCGCCCACGTACCTCAGGTAATGAGGACCAAAGAGAAGGTATTATCATGTCCCTTCTCCAAGGTTCGCCCCAGGAGTGGGCATTTTCTCTACCCCCAGATTCGCAGGAATTGTCTTTGGTAGACAGATTTTTTGTCTCTTTGGGACTCCTCTTCTATGAACCTTATAGGGAGGCGGGGGTCGAGACGCAGCTCACCACCTTAAGACAGGGTAAGCGGACTGTTGAGGAGTATGCTTCTAACTTTCGACGCTGGTGTGTTCCATTAGGGTGGAACGACCCAGCACTCAGGTGCCAGTTCAGAGTGGAATTGAGTGACCATGTTAAGGACCTGTTGGTGGCTTATCCTACCCGGGCACTCTGGATGATGCAATTGCTTTGGCAGTTCAGCTGGACAGACGGTTTAGGGAGAGACATCAGGAACAGATCCTTTCTCCGTTGCCCCGCTTTACTCCACTTCCCCGTTCTGCTACCACCCCAGAACCTGCTAGCATGATGATATCCCCGGAGGAACCTATGCAGGTAGGGGCCTGTTCTGCGGGTGCTGCCAGTGTCCGCAGGACCTCACGTCGCATCCTGGGACTGTGTTTCTACTGTGGCGAAGAGGGTCATCACATCCGTGAGTGTCCCAAAAGAAGTCCTGGCCGTAAAACTCCAGCGCCTAGGTCAGGGGTGTCAAACTGCGGCCCTCCAGCTGTTGGGAAACTACAACTCCCGTCATGCACTTATATAATCTATAACAGTGGGCATGATGGAGTTGTAGTTTCCAACAGCGGGAGGGCGCAGTTTGACACCGTGCCTAGGTGACTCGGGGAAGGTCACCTAGGCGAGCAGGTATTCCCTAATGTGTCAAAAAAACTGTTACTTCCAGTGAAAATTTCGTATTTGTCCATGTGTGATTCGGGGAACGCCTTCTTGGATTCAGGATCAGCTTCCAATTTCGTGGATGCTTCATTCGCTAAGCGTCTGGGCCTACCCTGGAGGCCTTTATCTGATTCCCTGCAGGTTGTGGCTATTGATTCTACCCCGTTGGTTAAGGGCAATATCCAGTATTGCACCCGTGAACTTGAGATGCTAGTAGGGTCTATACATAAGGAGAAGTGTGTGTTGTTTATCATGGAGGACTTACCCGCTGATGTTGTGTTGGGGTTGCCCTGGCTTCAGAAACATAACCCTGTGTTTGATTGGAATTCGGGGGAATTAATTAGGTGGGGAGAGCAGTATATCAAGAAATGTCTCCCAATTGTTCTTGGCAATGCGGAAATTGAGCAGATTCCTGCCTTTATTGATTGATTTTGTTGAGATGTTTTCCAAGACCCAGTCTGAGAAGTTACCCTCGCATAGATTATATGACTGTGCTATCGATCTATTGCCTGGGGTGAGATTTCCTAAAGGCAGTATATATAATCTGTCGGGTCCGGAGAGGACCGCCATGAAGCAATATATTGCAGAGAGCCTACAGAAGGGTCACATTCGACCTTCTGCGTCCCCCATGGGTGCAGGGTTCTTCTTCGTTAAGAAGAAAGATGGAACTCTCCGCCCATACATCAATTATCGGGAGCTCAACAAAATAACGGTATAGAACCAATATGCCTTACCATTGATTCCTGATCTATTTAACCAAATTCAGGGGGCTAAGTGGTTTTCCAAGTTAGACCTAAGGGGGCCTATAACCTTATCCGTATTAAAGAAGGGGATGAGTGGAAAACCGCATTTAATACCCTGGAGAGCCATGTTGAATATCTGGTTATGCCCTTCGGGTCGTGTAATGCGCCCGCAGTATTCCAGAATCTGGTAAACGACCTCTTCCGTGAACTCATTGGTCGTTGTATGGTCGTTTATCTGGATGACATTTTAGTATATTTGCAGAACTGGGCGTCACACCTCAAACACATGCGGCAAGTCTTACAGATCTTGAAGATCAATAATTTGTTTGTCAAACTCGAAAAATGTGTTTTTGGGGTTCAGGAGGTTCATTTCCTAGGATATATCCTGACTCCCAACTCTTTTCGTATGGATCCCGATAAGGTTCGGGCTATCCTCGAATGGGTCCGCCCTTCCTCCCTGAAGACCTTACAGCGGTTTCTAGGCTTTGCCAATTATTATCGAAAATGTATCCAGAATTTTACTGCTCTTGTTCGGCCTTTGACTGATATGACGAAAAAGGGGTTAAATATCGGTAACTGGCAACCTGAGGCCTTAGAGGCTTTTGTGTTGACTCAGGCAGACCAGTCCAAACCCTTTGTCGTTGAGGTAGATGCTTCTGAGTTCGGGGTAGGTGCGGTCCTTTCTCAGGGGTCGACCGCCATGACTAATCTCCGCCTTTGCACTTTCTTTTCCCGTAAATTTTCCTCTGCAGAAAAGATTTATGACGTTGGGAACCGGGAGTTGTTGGCTATTAAGTGGGCCTTCGAGGAATATCGCCACTTCCTTGAAGGTGCTCAACACCAGGTCACGGTTCTAACTGATCATAAAAACCTTACCTTACTAGAGAATGCTAAGAGGTTGAATCCGCGTCAGGCTCGTTGGGCGTTGTTTTTTACCTGCTTTAACTTTGTCGTCACCTACAGACCGGGGTCTAAAAATGTTAAAGCGGATGCGTTATCTAGAAGCTTCTGTGCCAGTCACTCATCCCGTGAGGATCCAACACCCATTTTACCCAAGGAGACGATTGTCTCAGCCATGTCCCCCGATTTAGCCACTGAGATTAAGACACACCAGGATATGAGACCTGCTAATTGTCCTGCTTCTAGAGTTTTTGTCCCCACTCAGTTTCTGCTACGATTATTAAAGGAATTACATGATTCTGTATTGTCTGGACATCTCGGAGTATCTGGCACAAAGAGGATGATCTCTCGCAACTACTGGTGGCCTTCATTGTATCGTGATGTGGAGGCGTATGCGGCAGCGTGTGACATTTGTGCTCGGGCAAAGGTTCCCAGAACTCGTCCTCCTGGGGAACTTTGTCCACTTCCCATACCCGAGCACCCATGGACCCACATCTCCATGGATTTTATGACCGACCTTCCTACCTCTGAAGGTAAGATGGTCATTTGTTTGGTGGTGGATCGCTTTAGTAAGATGTGTTATTTGGTCCCATTAATTGGGTTGCCGAGCTTTTTATCAAGCATATCGTGAAACTGCATGGGTTACCCGAAAATATAGTTTCCGACAGAGGGGTCCAATTTGTTTCTGATTTCTGTAGATCCCTCTGTAAGGCTCTGGGTATTACCCTATCCTTCTTCTCGGCCTTCCACCCTGAGACCAAAGGGCAGACGGAGAGTGTAAACCAAACAGTTACACAAAAGCTTCGCTGTTTTGTCTCTGATCAGCAAGCAGATTGGGTTAAATACTTACCTTTAGTGGAATTCACGATTAATAATCAGGATAATAGTTCGTCTGGTGCTTCGCCGTTTTTCTGCAATTATGGTTTTCACCCGAGACATGCTTCTTTATGCAATGCTACTTCTGATCACAATGGGGTGGATGTTATCGTTAAGGATCTGTGTACAGTCTGGGCCCAAGTTCAGAAGAACTTGCGCAACGCCCAAAGCATCCAGAACAAAAAGTGTGACAAGAGACGTCTCTGCTCCAGTTGTTTTTCTGTGGGAGATAAGGTTTGGTTGTCCAACCGAAACCTTCCCCTAAAGGTGCCTTCCGGTACACTAGCTCCACGATTTGTGGGCCCGTATGTTGTGCAAGAAGTAGTTAACCCGGTGACTTACCGTCTTAAGTTACCTCCTTGTCTTCGGGTTCATAATGTCTTTCATCAGTCATTATTAAAGAGGTATATACTGTCTATGACTTCGCCTTCCAAGCCCCCTCCTCCTGTCAACGTTCACGTTGAGGGTGAATTGCAATACGAGGTCGCTCGCATCTTTGACTCCCGCAGCGTACAGAGATCTCTACAATACCTTGTCCACTGGAAGGGTTATGGTCCAGAGGAGAGGTCGTGGGTTCCTGCCAGGTTCGTCTATGCTGAATCCCTGATCAGGGAATTCCACAACTCCCATCCGGACAAACCCAAATCAGGGAAGGGTCCAGTGGCCCCTCCTAAAGGGGGGCGGGGGTACTGTCACGGCACACGGTGTTGCTGTGGAGGAGCAAGGCGCTATAGGGGTTATTCCCTCTAGCCTGTTGACACACTCAGGAAGAAGCCTGGCTGATGAGCAATAGAGGGGCCCAGAGGCTTCTGATTCTTGACTGTTATGTTCCCGACCGTTACCGACTCGGTCTGTTTGACTCTGCTTTCCCGTGACAGCCCAGCACTTAGTAGCATAGGGCTTGTCGTCCAGTTGGGGTCTGCCATCTAGGGACAGTGAGCTGCGTGGCAGTCAGGGCCCACTGCATCTCCTCTGATGTGACATCTTGGTTGTTAAAAAGAATAAAATAATATGGGTTTTGAAATGCAGAGAGTTTTACATAAATTCGGTATAACCACAATCGTACTGACCCATAGAATATAGTTGTTATGGGGGTCTATATTCCTACCTACCTAATGGGGGGCTTATATAACTATCTACTTAATGGGGGCCAAAATCCTTACCTACCTTTCCACTTAAAGGGGGTGCGTATACACCTTTTAAAGGAGCCTAAATACCTACCTAAGTAATAGAAGACCTATATTCCTAACTACCTAATGGGAGGCCTATAATCCTACCTACCTAATGGGGGCCTATATACCTATGTACCTACCTGCCTAATTGAGGTCTAGCAACATAAAAGGGGTGTTCCTTATATATGCCTACTTATTTTGGGGGGTGCCTACCAACTATATGGGGGCACAAAACAAGCCTTAAACTGGGTGAACAAATGAAAGCTCCATAGCTGTTTGGGGGTCAAATTTGAAGTGCTATAGATGGAGGATTTGTACAGAGGTGAAGCAAAGGTAGAAAGGAACTGAAAAAATGTGGAGTCTAAGATGTTTGTGGGGCAAATTCTGCAGATATAAGTCATGGCTTGGAAAAGTCATCATGTCAGTGTGGACCAGATGGAGAAAGAAAGGAAAAGTGTCACCAGATGTCAGTGGTTATTTTGCTTCTTGGAACAGTTTTGAATTTACTGTCATGTTGCGGCAACCTTAACTGTTATCTCACAATTAAGTGGTCAGTACATGGCAGTTTTGTAGGTCATATTGATGCTTGTGTAATAAAAGTGTACACTCGTCCCTGATTGTAAAAGCGAGGGCTCGCCTGTACTTGACTCAGTGATTAGGGATTTCTATGGGCCACGTTTACTTTCTTGCTTGTGTCGATAGTGTTGTTTATTGTAGAAAGTTGTGAGGTGCATGACCAAGGCAAAACTTGGAAGATGATACTGGGGTACATTTATCAAGGCAATTGTGTCCTAATTCTGTTGTAATTTTCGCCAAAAATAATGGCGTACATACTTTACACCACAGTTATTATGTTTTTAGACAGTTTCTAGACACAAAAGCAGCACGGCCTTGGTAAAAGGGACATAGTTTTGAAAAAAAAAATGAGGGGTAACTGTGTGTGCTCTTTTGTGCGCCAAAAATTTGGCAAAGTGAGGAAAATAAAGTAAGCCAACATAAATATGGTGTTCAGTAAAATTAGACAATTCTAACATGCACCAGGTTTATGAACACTATGGGCCACATGTATGAAAACTGTCTTGGTCTAAGACTTTCTTTGTTGCCCATAGCAACCAATCAGTTCCCCTTTCATTTCATATAGTGCCCTGTAAAAATGAAAGGGGCACCCTGATTGGTTTCTAAAGGCAACAAAGAAAGTCTAAGACCAAGACAGTTTTCATACACTTCAATTTCTCCACCATGGCCAAGACCGAAGAGCTGTCTAAGGACACCAGGTTACAATATTGTAGACCTATACAACGTTGGGATAGGCTACAGGATAATAGGCTAGCAGCTTGGTGAGAAGGCAACAACTGTTGACACAATTATTAGAAAAAGGAAGAATCACCAGATGGCTGTCAATTTTTCTCTGTCTGGGGCTCCATGCAAGATCTCGCCTTGTGGGTTAAGGATGATTCTGAGAATGGCCAGAAATCAGCCCAGAACTATACAGGAGGACCTGATCAATGACCTGAATAGAGCTGGGACCACAGTCTCAAAGATTACTGTTAGTAGCACACTATGAGGTTATGGATTAAAATCCCGCAGAGCACTCATGGTCCCCCTGCTCATGCCAGCACATGTCCAGGCTAGTTTGACGTTCGCCAGTGACCATCTGGATGATCCAGAGGAGGCATGGGAGAAGGTCATGTGGTCAGATGACACCAAAATAGAACTTTTTGGTATCAGATCCACTCGCCATGTTTGGAGGAAGAAGAAGGTTGAGTACAACCCCAAAAACACTGAAGCATGGGAGTAGAAAAATCATACTTTGGGGGTGCTTTTCTGCAAAGGTGACAGGATAATTGGACCGTATTGAAGGGCAGATGGATGGGGCCATGTATCACAAGATTTATACTCCTTCCCTCAGTAAGATCATTGAAGATGGGTCATGGCTGGGTCTTTCAGCAAGACAATGACCTGAAACACACATCCAGGGCAACTAAGGAGTGGCTCCATAAGAAGCATTTCAAAGACCTGGAGTGGCCTAGCCAGTCTCTAGACTTGAACCCAATTAAAAATCTTTGGAGTGAGCTGAAACTCAATGTAGCCCAGCTATAGCCCCGTAATCTGAAAAATCTGGAGAAGATCTGTGTGGAGGAGTGGGACAAAATCCCTGCTGCAGTGTGTGCAAACTTTGTTAACAACTACAGGAAACATCTGACCTCTGTAATTGCAAACATAGGTTTCTGTAAAAAGTTCTGTTTTTCTATTTTATCAAATAATTATTTCATGCAATAAAATGCAAATTAATTATTTAAAAATCTTACAATGTGATTTTTTTGAATTTTTTTTAGATTCTGTCTCTCACAGGTGAAGTGTACCTATGATAAAAAGTACAGTCCTCTCCATGTGTAGGTAGGAAAACTTGCAAAGTTGCCAGTGTATCAAATACTTATTTTCCCCACTGTATGTTCCACAGTGTCATCCTATGTAGCTACCTGTGCCCTATACCCTTGAGCAATAAACCCATTTAGGATGCCCCACTATAGTGTAATGTCATATGTAGCAAAAGATGGCGTAAGTATTAGATATTAACGCAAGGATCATGAAAAAACATTATAAGGGAAAAAGCACCTAGTTCTTTTCTCATAATTCCTCATGATTCCAAATATATTGCAAATATATTCCTAATATATTTACATATTCATTTTATAATTTAGAATCATATTGTATTTACCAGGTTGTAATAAGACATTGAAATTTCTACAACTTGCTATAATGGATACATTCATAAAAGGATCTTCTAGCCATGTGGAGATTGTGACTCACTATGGAGGCTGATGACTCGTATTCTCCAAGAAGCAAGGAATTGGCACAAATAACTGACACATCTACTGGTCAAGTTGGTGGCGAAGTCTTTTATCTTCTTAAATCCATGCTGCCCACGTCTAGCCTGTGGTGAGGAGATGATCCACAACCGTTTATGTTCTTCTAAATACTAAGTATGAATGCCCACAGTACACTTTGTGTGAATGTGCCAGAAGGTAATAATATCTTTATTCTTCTACCCAAGAACATCAGTTTTCTTTAATGTGTAGTTAAGCACCTTATGCAGACCATAACTTTTTCTAGAAATATTTGTCCTAAAAGTCATGTATATAATGTAATAAATACTGCTCAACTTGCTAGAACTCTTCTTGAATTTTAGCTTTAAAAGCATTACAGATTACAAAAATTGTAAAAATACAAAGTTTCTTTCTGATTTTTTTTTTGCAATTGTTAGAACATAAGGTATATCCTTACATAATTTTTACATTTATATGGAGTGTTCACTTTGAAGACTTTATTTGGAAGGATCCACCAGTCATAAGCTAACCACAGGGTATTTTGCTGCTAACACCTCCAATGATCAGCTGTTATCTGTAGGGTTCCAATATTCCTTAATTATTATCACCAGTGGGAAAATGTGGGATTACACATTTCTTATTTAAATTGATAGACTGCCTGTTTAAAGGGCTGGGAAAACAGTATTCTTCCACAGTATTCTACAGTATTCTTCTGTGGCTGTGAAGAACTAGAGACTGGCTCCATACACTTTTATAAGACTTCCTAGCACAGCCAAGCACACGTGTTCAGCTGTACTCAGAACCCCCATAGATGCAATGAGTGAGAGCCCCATATGTACAGCAACCTTTCCATTCTCCACGGCCACAGCAGAAAGCTGCAGAATCCTATATTCCCAGATGGAAATTTCCTTTAAATGCATGGCCTTGCCAGATCATCCAGGGTGAGAGTGTAATATCCTCGTCTACTTATCACTGTTATGCTAATAATAGGACCGGTCTGCATGTCCACTAAAAGCCTTCACCCCTTAGCAGGAGAGGGATTAGTAGACAATCTGCAGGGTTAGTTAATCAGCCAATTAGAAGAGTGCGGTAGTAGACCTATCACTTTACATGGCTCATTATTTTAACCTGCTCTGTCTTTCCCAACCTGCCAGTTATTAAGCCTTGCTATCTGGTGAGCTGTTTTTGCCTGGTCTTTGGTTTGTCTTTGCTCTCCAAGTTACAACCCAGCTTACCTTGATTTTAATTTTTCTTTTAGTTCTGGCTCTGACATACTCTCTGACTTTTTTGAGTTTTTGACCCTTGGACTGATTCTGACTACTAGTTGCAAGTTAGCCTCTACCAGTTGGCGACTACTCCTTGATACACAGTGACAGGTTCCAGATCACGGTAGAGGTGTTAAAGGGCAAAAACTTGCAATCCTTTAAACTCTGTTAAGTAGAGCAGCCTATGCCAAGTCTGACTGTGGAGTTGCAATTGCTTGGCAAGCAACTGCTACAGAGAGATTTTTTTTTTTGCTGTTCTCTGCTGTGTCTAGATAGTGGACTGCCCTATATTCCTGAATAAAGTATTTTAAAATGACTAAAACTTGACTTAAACATTGATTACAGTGGGTATGGAAAGTATTCAGATTCCTTTAAATTGCTCACTCTTTGTTTCATTGCAGTCATTTTGTAAGAACAAACAAACCCAGCACCCCATCTTGAAAGGAAAAAATAAATCCAGCTATTTTGGTTACATGTTAACATTTTTGTGACCACTCACTTATTGCCATCCTGCTCAAATAATGCGTCTTGGGGAATTTTCAGCATCCTCCCAGTAGACTACACTCATACACCCGCAACATCCAAGAAACTTTGGTTGTACATTTCTGCGGCAGCTAGGAAGACAATCTTACATCATTGGATACAGCCCAATCCACCAACCATACAACTATTTATAGATAAGCTATACCACATCGTTTGTATGGATTGGGTGGAAATGGCGACCCAAAAATAAAGAAAGGTCTGGAAACCTTTCATTGCTATTCTCCCAACTCACATACAGATTAAACTAAAATATTGCTTCGGCCTCACTACCTGGTATCAGTGAATCAACTGACAGGAACCCCACTGATTACTTGAGGTTGGAGACTGGAGACAAATAGATTACTAATCACCTTGACCTGAAGGCGAATCAGGCACCTGCTTTACACACTCCAGGTGTGGGTAATGTACGTTGTCTGTTTTATAAGTGCTACCCCACCAACTCTTGTCTGTACGTACTATTTCTGCTCTGTCCTTCCCTTGGTGTTTTCTGTTTCCCCCTTTCTCAACAATTTTTGAGAGCTTTAACGGAGATTGAATTTGTGGGACCCTGGGGATCGTGACCACTGACGTGGTAGGGAACACATTCTCAACACGTTGGGGGCTCAATTGGAAAAGGACCCCGGTAAATTAGCCATAGTCCTGTTTTCTTGTTAAAATGGTTTTCTCACAATATTGTATGAAACGCTGACTGATTGTTTGAGACCAATCTAAGCCGTAATGGATGGAAGATACTGGCCAATAGAGCTCTTTGAAGAGGACGACGGCCTCCTATCTAGGCTACAAACACGACTCGTGTTCCAGAACAAACGGAGACAGAGGGGACCCAGGGATGGAACTCTATGAGAACCATCCCTTTGCAGTTACATGTAATATGAAATGCTCTGGCCGATATTATTGTTTTACTCTGGTCTCATTGCTAATGCACACTTATGATATTTCCTGTTGTACGATGCTCTCTTGTTCAGTATTTATGAAACCATGTGGGGACACTGTTGCTTCCCCACATGGTTTCATAAATACTGTTTGTATGTTACTTGTATGTATTTGAAAATTTAATAAAAACATTCTTTAAAGAAAAACAGAAATGTAGATATTTTTGCAAATTTATTTAACAGACCCTTTGATCAGAATCGAGTAGCAACTCCCTTTTGAGTTAGTATATCAATGAGTCTTCTTGGGAATGATGGAACAAGTTTTCCACACCTGGATTTGGGGATCCTCTGCAATTCTTCCTTGCAGATTCTCTTCAGTTCCCTCAGGTTTGATGGTGAACGTTGGTAGACAGCCATTTTCAAGTCTCTCTAGAGATGCTGAATTGGGTTTATGTCTGTACTCTGGCTGGACCCGTCAAGAATGGTCACAGAGTTGTTCTGAAGCCACTGCTTTGTTTTTTTAGCTATGTGCTTAAGGTCATTGTCTTGTTGGAAGATGAACCTTCGGCCCAGTGCGAGGTCCAGAGCACTCTGGAAGAGGATTTCATCTGTACCTGGCCGCATTCATCTTTCCTTCAATTGCAACCAGTTTTCCTGTCCCTGCAGCTGAAAAACATAGCATGATGCAGCCACCACCATGTTTCACTGTTGGAAATGTATTGGGCAGGTGATGAGCAGTGCCTGGTTTTCTCCACACATACTGCTTAGAATTAACACCAAAAAGTTCAATCTTCATCTCATCAGACCAAAGAACCTTATTTCTCATAGTCTGGGAGTCCTTCATATGTTTTTTTGCAAACTGTATGCGGGCTTTCATATGTCTTGCACTGAGGAGGACCATAAAGCCCTGACTGGAGGAGGACTGCAGTGATAGTTGACTTTGTGGAACTGTCCCCCATCTCCCTACTGTATCTCTGGAGCTCAGCCACAGTGATGTCAGTGTACTTCTTTACCTCGCTCACCAAGGCTCTTCTCCCACGATTGCTTAGTTTGGCTGGATGGCCAGGTCGAGGAAGAGTTGTGGTCAACCCAAATGTCTTCCATTTAAGGATTATGGAGGCCACTGTAATCTTAGAAACCTTGAATGCTGCAGAAATTCTTTTGTAACATGATTCTTTGTTTCATGATTCTCAACTGCTTTGACTTGCACTATGAGCTGTGAGGTCTTATATAGACAGGTGTGTGCCTTTCATAATCAAGTCCAATCAGTTTAATTAAACACAGCTGGACTCCAATGAAGGAGTAAAACCATCTCAAGGAGGATCAGAAGGAAATGAACAGCATGTGAGTTAAATATGAGTATCACAGCAAAAGTTCTGAATACTTATGTGGATGTGATATTTCAGTTTTCCTTGTTTAATAAATTTGCAAAAATATCTACATTTCTGTTTTTTTTTTCTTTCAAGGTGGGGTGCAGAGTGTACATTAATGAGCAAAAAAATTAACTTTTTGGATCTTACCAAATGGCTGCAATTAAACAATTTAAAGGGGTCTGAATACTTTCCTTACTCACTGTATGTTAACATACAGAATTATTATCTATGTTCTTATTGTACAACATTCATTTTAAATCCCCATTGGTTATATCTCCTTTAAAGATCTGTACCATGAATAAGATGAATCAATACTAAGCAACTTAATATTTTTTATTTTAATTTCAGCCCGCCCAAGAATATCAGCATAATTGGCTTTTGAGGCATTTTTCGGTCCACTAGTATGAGATTTTTCATAAACATGACACACAGATCATATGAATAACTCGAAACAACTAAGACTTGTATTTCGAGCTCACACCACAGACGGACAATTTTAATTGCAAAGAATGATTCTTGCCCTCAGCAAATTTCAAAGAGAGGAATTCTTCACTGTAAAGATTTGTCAACAAAGATTTTACAGCATCATAATGACTACATAATAGCAACCTCTAATACATCAATGACAATCAATACATTTCAGGAAGGATTACCTATTCTCCCTTTTCAGCTTTCCACCACAGTGTGATCTCCAGTGATCAAAGTACAAAGTGTCTTCTAACAGTTTGGTCCTTGTTTATACTGACCCGAGGGCAACATCCACATAAAGTCACAATTACAAAAAAAACATCCCTCCTTTCCTTAGACTGTATTTTTCACAATTTACTAAGATTCTTGGCCAACATTGGCTATATATATTTGCCAGATGCTACAGTATGGCCAACTGCACTGGAACAAATTCATAAAATGGCATTTATACATTAGCAGAGATCGCTAATTTATTACATTCATTATTATGGAGTTGTTACATATTGTAAAAAAAAGTCACTTAAAGGGGTCGTCCACTTCATGGGGAAAACTAACAACCTGCTGCTGGGGCCCCATTAAAATAAAGAAAATTCTACTCACCTTCTTCTGGTTCCCGGTACCAGCATTGCATCCCTACAGTCTTCTGTTTTCATTCTTGTACTTACATACTGGGATGTCAGCTGCTAATTGGCTACGTTGGTATTGCACCTCTACTTACCTTACTCTTATGAGCTGTTCACTTTCAAATAGTTATGTAAGTAGAGGCATATGACGGTTGCAGTCAATCAGCAGCTGTGTCCATCCCCAGAGACACGGTACTGGAAATTGGGACAAGAGGAAGGTTTTTTTCTATTTTAATGGGGCACTAAGTGCTGGCTAGCAGATTATCTTATTCATATGTATATAAATATATATACAACAGAATCCATGTTATATATACAGTATATATATATATACATATATATATATATATAATTACTAGAAGCATTACTGCATAATATGAAGCTCTATATGGCGGCAATAAACGTCCACAGTTTTTTATGGGACAGAACTGTTTGTCCCCATAAAGTCTCTTACACAACATTGATAGTCCTACTAGTATTCATTCGTGTATTAGAGCAGTCATCTAAGTTCCTTAAATATGAATGAATGTCTTCACCTCATAGTTACCCTGAATGTGTGATTTTTAAGAGGTTTAAGTTACGGTAATAAAAAATGCTATATCTTCAGGATCAGATGGGTCCCCGATTACATAACTTAATACATTATAGAACACATTTTAAAAATAACCTCAACTCCTTGGTTCCAAGGCAGCATATTGATCAGCTTTTCCGTGGGTCTATAAAAAAAGATGTTCGAGTACTCATGAGGCTTAACTAATAATTTGTTTTCTTCTAAATAAGTGCTTAAAAAAACTTCCATCCTTCTGAAGGTAAAGAATGGACTTCATTATAGCAACAGAGCATGTGAATGTAGACCAAATTATATCAGTGTTAATTTGAATATGCAGAATGTATCAATCAATCAATCAAACGTATGTTTTGAAGCCTCTGAGTTTTCATCTTCTGGACAAGCCAAAAAAGCCAACAAATCACAAGATGAATATTAATTTTACATACAAATTTCCATACAAAAAAATTAAATTGTCTTATTGGAAACTATAAAATTAGGTCTCCTTTTGGTGCTGATTAAAATCACCCCACCGCTAACCAGTTTCAAGAAAAGGACTCTGTTGGGGCTTATAGTGATGGGATTTCAACACAGGTTCTTATGATTAAAATAAGAGATGAAGTCAACCTCGGCTGCCTCCCCCCTTATCTCCATCAGCATCATAGCTTTCAAAAGGGCTGCCTCTGTATTACATATGCCCTGAGGAGAGTCAAAAGGTCCACCTATGGATGCAAACCTTGCAATATCTATAGTTTCACATCTGACATAAAAAAGGAAAGAATCTCACCTAAATTGTTACATAATTGTTTTATGGTTTCTTTTGTGTTTGGGTCATGTGAGGTTAATGGTCAATACATAGAATAATTACCACCCACAACATACAACATTCTGTATTTTAAAGCCAACAAGCATTAAAAAAGTAAGAGATGTTTCAAACAGGTCCCAGCAAGTCATAAGAATGAATGTAGATGATGAGAGAATCATTTTAGAGCAGCTTAGCCCACTTTCAAAGAAACTTTACTTGTTGGTCACATATGTCACATGACCTTCTATGCCAAAACAAATATCTAGATTAAGAACTAATACCCAGAAATGGGAATGTCCAATGATATTTTTCATGTCATATCTTTCAAGCCAATCCCACTTCAGAGGGATGAAGTGATGCAATGCAATAATAATATTTGAAGAGGTGCCAGCCATCTGGAAAACTTCACAAGTACCTGAAACTCATCTACATCACATCATATTGAGGTGAACACAATCCAGATTCTACCTGAAGTCTCTGTAGGTGGCCTGAGGCTACTTGAACATAATCCAACAGAAGCACCTGGCTCCTTTGGAATACTGCCAAGATTGCAATGCTAAATATTGTATCACAAAAATTGTAGAGTGTATGTAGTTGATAAGTGTGATGAGGAGGGGTTTTGAAAACCAGAAGGTCCCAGTATAACTGTTTGTCATGTCATGCTGCAATATTTTTAAATTTTACATCTTGTCGTACAGCAAGGTGCAGAAAAGGTTATAGCACCTTGATGAAATGTCTAAGAAAGTTGATTTCATCATTTGCTTCACAAAAGTTCATTTCCAATAGAATTTTTTGCATGTAATAGAAATATTTTGATACTGATTCAAGAATCTTTAAAGGTGTTTACTAATTTAGAATGAAAGTTTATGTTTGACATTAGACAGGGACTTGTGGGTAGAGGTTGAAGGAATAGCTGGAGAGGAATGTGGCCCAATTTCTGGGTACTAACAAGCCACTCAGACAGGGGGTTAGACACTGGGCTAGGACAGTGAATTGTATCTTTGCCACAGGTAAAGAAAAACCAAGCTACAACTACATCACTATGAGGCCCTAGAGCCAGTTTTAAGTGATGCACCTTTAATTTTCCACTAGCCCTTCCACTTTTTCTAATCTTTCCATCATCCAAAGTCATTACTAACCATACTTCCCCTTTGAACTATTGTTCCCACACAACTTTTACTCTGCCTTCTACCTTGGTACTATAGTTATGTCCTATTCTTCAGTTGTCACAAGAGTCTTGTGAGGTAGGAGTGTTTACCTTCACTGCTGGGGCCAATATAGCTTTAGACATATGCAAAATATTCACCCAACAATTGATAAAAGCATCATGCATTTTGTTAGTGTCACACCTTTTACACTAAAGCAAGCTAGGAACTAAATGACACAGAAGGGGTGAGAGCCCAAACAGATCTGTGTGACCACTACGCACCAATTTTAAGTTCCAAACTTGGTGTTCAACCCCTCTCTTGCTTCAGTCTCAACATTCAAATCATGGCAGTGGCTCCATACCCATAAATCCAACACAGGTTAAACTTAGACTGATGTCACACATTGATTTTTTTCAAAGGAAGAAAAAAAGGATTCATTTATAGGTGTAGTTTTGCATGTGGTTTTTCACACCTTTTTTTTTTTACAGTAAACGACAGCGGCTAGATGTTAGCTGGAAATCAGTAGACAAATATGACTTTTTTTATTACAGATGTTACTTTTGTCTTTGTGATATATATATTTTTTTTCACTTGCATTTCTTGGTCAGTGGCAGTTTTTTTTAAACATAGCCAAGTGTGGATATAGCATATTTTCAGGCACTCTGGGGGCATTTTTCTCCCCAAAGACCTTGATGTATTTTTTATTCTACACAAGAAAAAGCTATTAATAACAATGAAATATGTCCGAACACCCTCCAAAGGCTGAACCTCACCAAATTTGGGTTCCCTCTCATCATAAAGAACCACTCTCCTATATCGAAATCTTACAATCACAAAGCATAGAGAGTAACTGGTATAAAAATAACAATCTTTATTAGTAACATATTAAAACATCCTACAAACATAGAACAGGTTCTAAAGGGATCCCATATAAGACGGGTCTATTCACTGTAATGACAGTATAGATAGAGGTATAATACCGGGAGGTATACAATATATACAATATAACATCACTCTAGATAAAATCTACCAATAATCATGGAGTGCATTGGCTGATATAACAAGCCTATAGATTAAAGAAGTATATCAGAGCATTATTGTAAATCTCAGTAGCTCAATGCCTCACCAGTATAGATGGAGTAGACCGGTCGCCCCGACGCACGTTTCGCAAGTCTTTGCTTTTTCAAGGGGTATACATGCTCAGTGAGCTCTCCCCAGTTAAATACTGCCGCGTCTAACAACCACAGCTGGGACATGATGCGGCGCATGCGCAGTGTTCAGAAGGAGAGAAGCCGATGCCCAACTTCCGGCAGTCCCACACCAGCGCGCATGCGCGGAAGATCGAAATCTCCGCGCATGCGCCCCCCGCGTTAAAGGACGCCGAATGGGAGCCGGCATCCATCTCCCCACACCGCGCATGCGCACTGCTCCCAACAGGCGCCGTGAACCAAACCAAGTGTCTGAATTTGCAGTGAAAAGAATACAACAGATCTAGTGGCTTGGAACCCGATTTAAGTCAATTAATTTTGGATCTTCTTAGATTCATACTTACCCATAATGCCTTTGTCTTTAGAGATCAGCATTATATCCAATGCCAAGGGACCGCCATGGGGGCAGCGTGCGCTCCACCTTACGCGAATTTATTCCTGGGATATTGGGAGAGGCAAGTGTTTCAGGACGACATACCAAATATGGCAGACCAGGTTCAGTGTTGGCTGAGGTATATCGACGATGTGCTGTTTTTATGGCACGGGTCGATGCCTCAGCGAACTGAATTCATGGCAAAGTTAAACGCCAATGAATATAACATTAGACTGACATTTAAAGCTGATGCAAGATGCCTTGAATTTCTGGATGTTGCCATAGAAATCGATGAAGATTGAGCCATACAGACAGATGTTTATCGTAAGGACACATCGGTTAATAGCCTCTTGAATGCCTCCTCTTTCCACAATTCATCCACAATTAAGGCCATTCCAGTTGGCCAATTTTTACGTATGCGACACATATGTTCTTCTGATGTAGGCTTTGAGACTCAAACAAAGGATCTCAAAGAGCGATTTGTGGAGAGGGGATACAGCAAGAGGAGCATCAAGAGAGCGTACAATCGTGCCCGACATACCCCTAGGGACCTTTTACTACAACAAAGGAGTAAGAAGGTAGATAATAACATCCGATACATTACCACCTACAACCAACAGTGGTTAAAATTACGGGATATTTTGAGCATGCATTGGAACATATTAAAAACTGATCCAATGCTGGCGAAGGTGATTCCTGAATACCCTATGATGACAGCCAGGAGATCTCCCAATTTGAGAGACTGCCTGGTTAGAAGTCACCATATAACTCTTAACCGCAACCCATTTAGCACACGAGGACCCAAACAAGGCTTTTTCCCTTGTAGTAAATGTGTGGCCTGTCCCAACATGATAAGAACAACTGTCTTCTCAAATTCCCAATCTACCAGAGAATATCGGATCCTTCACTATATCACATGTACCTCTAAAAACGTGATTTATATGGCTCAGTGTCCATGTTTAAAGAGGTACATTGGTATCACGACACGCGAATTAAAAACTCGCGTACGTGAGCATGTAAGGGACATAGCTGCAGCAAGAGGAGTAGAGGATATCTCACAATTAAAAACTCTACCTAGACACTTCCTCAAATATCATGGAAGTGATCCAAAATTATTGAAAGTGTGTGGCATTGACCTGATTCATCTTGGAATTAGAGGAGGGAATGCGATGAGACTATTGGAACAAAAGGAGGCAAAATGGATTGTCTCACTTGATACCATGACCCCTAATGGACTAAACGAAAAATTGAGCTTCAGCTCCTTCCTCTAAATGTTTCCACCAGACTTTTGTATTTTTGTATTTTTGTATTTGTGACTCTTGGACCCTGCATTATATAATTTTTCCTCCTTTTAATCAAATTTTAATCAGTGATTTTTTCTCCTTTTTAGTTTGCATTTATGATCTGTGGCATGATGTTCAATATGCTACGTGGACCTTGTACCTATAATACATATCAACAGCTGGAGAACAAGACCTTAAGGACTGCTGTCTGATGAATCTGAGAAAAGAAAAAAAGCGATTATCAATACTGTTGTTATGTCTCTATATATGCATGTAATAATCACATTATTGATGCTCTCTTAGACACTTTATGTTGTTAACTTATATTTGTAAATGAAAATTATATGTGTAGATATAATATACTAATCTTGCATATGGGACAAAAGACACTGTGATGTTTCATTGCTGTTTTGACATACTGGGCATCAGCGACGGAGGGTATGTTGTATTCTTTTCACTGCAAATTCAGACACTTGGTTTGGTTCACGGCGCCTGTTGGGAGCAGTGCGCGTGCGCGGTGTGGGGAGATGGATGCCCGCTCCCATTCGGCGTCCTTTAACGTGTGGGGCACATGCGCGGAGACTTTTTTTCTTCCGCGCATGCGCGCTGGTGCGTGACTGCCGGAAGTGGGGCATCGGCTTCTCTCCTTCCGAGCATTGCGCATGCGCTGCATCATGTCCCAGCTGTGGTTGTTAGACACGGCAGTATTTAACTGGGGAGAGCTCACTGAGCATGTATACCCCTTGAAAAAGCAAAGACTTGCGAAACGTGCGTCGGGGCGACCGGTCTACTCCATCTATACTGGTGAGGCATTGAGCTACTGAGATTTACAATAATGCTCTGATTTACTTCTTTAATCTATAGGCTTGTTATATCAGCCAATGCACTCCATGACTATTGGTAAATTCTATCTAGAGTGATGTTATATTGTATACCTCCCGGTATTATACCTCTATCTATACTGTCATTACAGTGAATAGACCCGTCTTATATAGGATCCCTTTAGAACCTGTTCTATGTTTGTAGGATGTTTTAATATGTTACTAATAAAGATTGTTATTTTTATACCAGTTACTCTCTATGCTTTGTGATTGTAACACAAGAAAAAGCTATTGTACATGTGTGTTGCAATTTTTATGCATTTTTAGACATTGCAAATCATGTGATGGGTCTCATGATTTGTTATGAAAAAAAAACATCCAAAATGCTTGCATCAATAAACTTTAAAAAAACAACAACACATTAATATTAAAAAAATACATGATGCCTAAAAACACACATGGAGTTTTTGGCACTTTTTGGGCAAATAAACAGCATGCTAAATATAAATGTTAAGTGGGCCTTGAGGTCAATTAATGAAACTAAGGATCTACCAGGAAATTCAGCATCAAGACTTAGCTGAGAGGTTGTTCAGAATAATTCAAGTAAAAAGCCTTTTAAAGGTACATTCCTGGAAAAACTGTTAAACTGTGTTATGCCTAGTAAATGGCCTGAGGGGGCAGTGCATGATACAAAGAGCACCAAAAATAGAACTCTTTCATCACCCCCTCTGGCCTTGTACACGGCACAAAAATTCTGTTTTATCTTGTATACTTTTTCATTCTAACCATCTGTAGCAGTTCCCTGTAAAAATTAATTGTTTATGGGAATGAAAAAGTTTTTCATAGAAATACAGTGAGATGCAATGCACAGGCTTCTGGTCATTTTTTGCCAAAAGCTTCTTCTGCAGTTTGGCATCTTCTAGTTTGTAATTTGTTAGAGTAAACTGCTTTCAACACCTCCAGTCAGCATCAAGGCAGCACAAAGCCCTCCAGTTATCAGCTTTATCCAACCAAAGTACATTCAACAGGATGTCCTTTTGGCATGGGTCAATGGAGACAGGTTTAATTATCTTCTGTTCCTGACATACCATTAGTTTCTTTGTTTAGAAGTCTAAACAAAAACAACAAATACAATTTACAGTATAACTAAAGGTAACAGGAGAGCAGAATACGGTAAATAAATACAGAGAATGTACCCCCTTACAGATTCGCGTAAGGGGGTACAGGAACACAAAATGCTATAGTATTGAGCAGCCACAACTGCCCCGCCCCCCTTCTGCCCCTCCCCCTCCCCCTACTCATGGTATCTGGACCAAATGCGGACGCATATACAATCTATAACAGTCTGAATCCCAACTGCCGATTTTACGGACTGCATCCGCGTCCAACCCCCATCCCGCTGCTTCTGTTGCTGCTCCGATCCGGAATGAATGCGGTGCAAACTGACCCGGATCTAAACCGAGCTCCCTTAAACAACGTCTAAATACCGCTGTAAATTGGAATCGAGACAGGTACCTACCATCTGCATGAACCAGTAAAGGTCCCGCGAAACCCCCTCGCCGGCCCCAATAATCCTCATAGCTCCTAACTGGGCACATCATGGACCCTGTAACTGCCCCCAATTGCAAACACTTGCCCCTACCTGCTTGATCTGTCTTGGACCGCCTTATGTGCACCACAAGACCCCCCTGACTCCTTTGCACGTCCTCACATTGTAACCCCCCGGCTAATTCCCTACTTGGACACACCAACTCACCTATGCGCAAGGCCCCAAAAAAGGCTAACGCAAAAGCCAGACGAAAAAGACTCACCTCAAAAACCGATGAACAAACCCCAGGTAGCTTGTGGCCCAGTCGTTCCAAAAGATTAAACATAACCGGGCGACGATTATCTGCTACTCTGGAACCCCGTCTCAAACCCTTCAGAGCCTGCACTACACTAAAAGCCTTTGTCACATCAGTTATACCCCTTGCTTTGAAACCAAAGGCCAAAGCTGAAATAAATCGCGTGACCTTGGAGACCGACCACCCTTCACTAACCACATGCCCTATGAAACTAAACAATGCCGCTGTCCTTTCTCCGTCCGAAACCAGTGGCCCTACTCCTTCCTCCCATCGCACCCACAGTGCCCAATATGCAGAATATGTATCCCACGTTCCTTTGGTTAGTGAAGACCTGAAAAGCCGATTCGCGGTATCAAAACCACTGTCCACAATTCTTGAGGGCACTCCAATCCAACCGCCGCTGCTTCTGGTGCCAGCTCCCGAAAACGTTCCAACTGCGAACGAGACAGAGCATCAGCCAAGCTGTTCTTGACTCCAGGCACATGCTCAGCCACCACCCATGCATTAAGTTCCAGGCACCGCAACACTAACCGACGTAATAGACAAAGAACCGGGGGCGAAGAAGCGGACAGAGAATTAATGGCCTGCACAACGCCCAAGTTGTCACAATGAAAACGTACTTTTTTGTTCCTAAACCGATCGCCCCAAAGGTCTACTGCCAAAACAATAGGGAACAACTCAAGGAGGGCTAGATTCTTCACCAATCCTGCTTCCGACCATGCCTCAGGCCAGGGGCGTCGCTAGGCAGTAATGTTCGGGGCACAAGCCCCGAATAGCCCTGCCTGTGCCCCGAACCTCAGATCGTCGGCAGCTGCATGTGTCTCCTCTGGACGCACATGCAGATCAGGGTTGTAAGTAAGAGCCTGCGGGGAGGCAGGGAGACTGCCCGGGTTGTCTGGCGCTTAGGAGGGGGAGGGGGCCGGCTGCTCACTCACTGATGTTCCTGACTCTGTGCCCTGCAGCCACGTCCAGCACAAGAGTCAGGAAGTTCAGCCTCATACAGCGAGTGAGAGGCTCCGCCCCCCTGTCGTGCTCGGCTCCGCCCCCTGCTGTGCTCCCGGGTCCCACGCCATCTCCTGCCTGCAGATACAGTTATTTTGTTATGCAGTCAACAGAAGCTTCCACAGGTGCCCGGATCATGAAGGTCTCAAGTGAGTGAGGAGCCTCACTGTAGAGACCAGTGCTAGATAGTATAATAGTGAAACAACATGAATGTGAACTAAATGTATAAATGTCTGTGCATGTATACATATGTGTATGTGTCTATACATGTGTGTGTATGTGTATGCATGTGTGTGTATGTGTATACATATGTGTATGTGTCTATACATGTGTGTGTATGTGTATGCATGTGTGTGTATGTGTATACATATGTGTATGTGTCTATACATGTGTGTGTATGTGTATGCATGTGTGTGTATGTCTATACATGTGTGAGTATGGGTATACATGTGTGTATGGGTATGCATGTGTGTGTATGTGTATGTACGTGTGTGTATATGTATGTATGCAAATGTGTATATACACAAATATCACAATATCACCTCATTCATGTGACTAAAACATAATCCTGCCTGTGTGTCCCTTACACATGTAAACTACAACCTGATGATGAATTATATTTGAATAGAATTTTTATACCTGTCATTTGTCAGGGTTGCCTATGTTTTTAGCTGCTGCAGCCAGGCTGGCGGTATGTTCACACGGCGTAACTGCAGGGTACATTTTGCGGCGTATTTGCACATCAATACACCCAACATGTGCCCCACAATTATGGTAATCCATAGCTCTCATAGCGTGTAATTGCGTTTCAATACACCCAACATACGGGCCGACATTATGGTAATTCATAGGTCTCACTGAGAGCTACGATTACCCGTTCAGGGGAGAATAAATATCAGAGGGACGCGCTGGCTACAGTTTTTTTCCTGTAAAAATACATGCTGCAGTTCACAATGGGGCGTGAAAAATGCTGTGTGAACTCCGCCCTACTGAGCAAAACTTAACACAAAGGGCCCGGGCCCCGGATGTTTTGGGACCCTAGCAACGCCCCTGCCTCAGGCCATCTTCCTGCACACCATTCCCCCTGACACAAAGCTCCGAAGCCAACACTCCCCGCCGCATCTGTGAACACCTCGATATCAGCATTGGATAGTGCCCTATCCAAGATAATGGAACGCCCATTGTATTGACTCAAAAAGGAGTGCCAGACCCGCAAATCCTCCCTCAGTCCTGTCGTCAATCGGATAAAATTATGAGGCGCCTGAACTCCCGCCGTCGCCCCTGCCAAACGTCGTGAGAAAACCCTCCCCATCGGTATAATGCGGCAAGCAAAATTCAGCTTGCCCAACAACGATTGAAGTTCCTTGAGCGTCACTTTTTTCACGCCACCCACCTCCCAATCTCATTCCTCATATCTTCCAATTTGTCCTCTGGCAGGCAAACATTCCATCGGACCGAGTCAATCCGTATCCCAAGAAATTAAATGGAAGTGGTAGGACCCTCCGTTTTTTCCGGGGGCCAATGGGACCCTGAAATGACTTGCCACCATTGCATTGATGCCAACAGCGACCCGAAAACCCTCTGAGTCCGCTGGGCCAATGCAAAGGAAATCGTCTAAATAATGAATAAACTGATGATTAACCCTGAAACATCTTGCAACCCACCCATTCAAAAAGGGAAAACTGAAAGCTTCAAAGTAGAAGCATGATATTGAACATCCATTACGGCAAACACCCGATCTATAAAAAACGCCCCATTCCCAGTAACACCCCAGCAGCCGAGACTCTCCGGGGTTTGCACCGGCAACAACCGGAAAGCGGATTCTTTATCGTTTTGCCAACATGGCACCCGGACCATACCGCCTAACCCAACGAAAGAGGGTATAAACCACCGAGCACAATTCGGGGTCGATCCCGTCATTAACCGAAAAGCCTTTCGGAAAAGACAAATGATGGATCAACCGAAAACTATATGGGTTCCTTCTTTGGGACCACGCCCAGAGGAAAAAACCACCAAGTCCCAGAATCGGCGCGCGACTTAAAAGGACCCGCCATCCTACCCAATAACACCTCTTTTTTCAATTTTTCCGCTACCACCTCTGGGTGTAGCAATGCCGAGCGTAAATTTTTAATTGTGAAGGGTATCTCGTGTGCAGGCGATGGGATGCGAAAACCTTCGCGGAAACCCATGCCTAACAACTGCGCCGCCCTTCCTTCCGGATACCTACTTAGGAAAGGCTCCATGCGAGAATATTCACCGGAGTCCCCGCTTGTGTAGGCCCAAGACCCCCTTCCCTTTCCCTTGCGAAACACGGGCCGCACCGTGAGAGGCAGTGCTGCACACTGAGCAGACGTGCCTGAAGCGGCAGCTCGTCCCAAACCTACATTGATTCTGTTAAATTGCCAGCAGACCCCGGCCTTGAATCCCACTGGGGACCCACTCCCAAAAGACCCGGAGCCCCCTGCTGGCCTGAACCTCCAGGTCCTCCCTGAAAGGGCTGGCCATACCGAGTAGGAGCCATAAACCCCTCAACCATAACCCAATGTCTTTATTGTCCCATCGGATTGATGGCCTTACCGCTTCCGCTGACGAAATTGCTCGTCATAACGAAGCCACGCTTGTCCCCCATAAACTCGCTGTGCCTCTCCTATGGAGTCTAAATAACAAAAAAGAGCTGAACAGTGCTCTGGGGATTTTTCGCCAACGACACTTGCCAGGATGGCAAATGCCTGAAGCCAATTCTGAAATGTCTGCGGAATCAACCGCCATCTCCGCTTCTCCTCCTCCTCCTTCTTGCTCTCATCCCGCTTGCCTTTAGCTAAGTTCAATTTTTCTAATGGAAGCAGCGAAAATATTTCGATATATTCGTCGTTCCAGATTTTTTCTTTTACCTCCTTTTTTAAATGAGCGCCTAGTGGGCCCTCAAAGCAAATAAACCTCCCCTTTGGCCCTGTCATCTAGACGCACCCTATCCACAGTATCCTGTTCGGTTTGAACCGATACCGTTACCCCCACTACCTTTATCTACCGACCTACCCAAATCCCCTTTCCCCCATTGGCGGTACCTCTGTACCCACCGAAGAGGTTATCGCTTGGCACTCGTGAAATCGGTGACGCTGGCCCTCCGACCCGGGAAAACCCGGGAAACGCGTTAAAAATTCACGGGAAACTCCCCGCCAATTCCTGTAATGTGAGACCCCTCCACCCAATGGCCCTGACCCGCCGCAATCCCCTGCGATGCCTGTCCCGCGGGTGACAATAACACATAGACATGAACTCACCAGACAGCACGGGCGCTGTGAACCCGCCAGCTGCGCTGCCCGATCCCTGAAAATCCCGGACCCCGTTCTTGGCTGCGCCAGACTTCCGGGCCTCCCGCCGTCGCCGATCCTGGACCAGGTGACCTCTGAACGCAACGCTGCCCGTGTCGTCCCTCGGTGGAGGACCCCCAAAGTGGGTCCCCTACTCGCCGATCTGGCATCAGCCCACTCGGACCTGCCGTCCACCATCCCTCGACAACCTCTCGACCGCCCGCTTCCCTCTGAAGCTCTCGATCTGGATCCGGACTTCGGCGACGCTCTCTGGCGGGCCCCCCGACCGGTTCATCGCCAGGGGCACCCGCCGCCTCCACGGGATCCAACGACGCTGGAGCCGCAACCGACGCCACCGCAGAGCTGAGGCGGCGCCTGTCGCGCTCCACTGGGCCCGCCCGTTTAGGTGGATTCCTCCCAGGCTGGCCCGTCCGCGAACGACCGGAGGACCGCGCCGTCCGGCCTGGAGGGTCGCTGGAGGGGCTCCGACGACGGACACGGGCCCTGGAGGTAGCCTCAGGGCTCAGGCGTTCCGGAGGGCGCGTACGGCGCCTCGCCTGAGCCACAGGCCCAGAGCCAGTACTGAGGGGAACGGATGCCGAAACCGGCGCACTCCCCCCAGCACGCCCCATACCTGCTCCTCCAGCCAGGTCGGGCCGCGCTTCCCGCTGCACAACGAAGCTGCGCTAGCGCTCCTCAACATTCAAAATTCCCGCCATTAGTAACGGCAAGTCCGGGATACACACAGCAGCCTCACTGATTTCTTGTCCCTCCTGCGTGTGATGCGCACGTCGCCCGGGGCTCGGCTTTTATATGCCGGCCCCTCCCCTTAGTGACGCGCGTCTAGCTCCGCCCCCTCACCCCACGCTCCGGACGGCGCGCCGGGTCATGTGGGGCCTCCCATTATGGGCTACGCCCCCATGTCCGGCCCCGTCCTATTCAGTGCTACAGCGGGGATGAATGGGAGCGTCCAAGAGGAAAGTATTATTCTATTTTTCATCATGGAACAATGGACGAACAAGGTTTCTTAACTCCTGGAACACCCCTTTAATGGGTCCTCCATTTTGGACAAATCCTTACTTGCTAGAAGGGTCTCTTGAAAATGTGATGACCTTACTGGTCCCCCCTGCTGGACCCATGGATTAGCTTTAATCTGTGGGGAAACCAGGCAATAAGGGCGACATGCATGAATCCTGGCGCTGACAGACCAGTTCTAAATAGCTTTAAGGCAGTGTAGAATGTGCCAGAATGTATGAACTTGTTCTTCTGCAGGTCATACATACAGGTGTATTGTAGTACCAATATGACAAGTCTGGCTCAGGCGACCACCTTTAACCTGGTCTGGCTGTCCTAACTGTAATGCCCCTAGGTTTTGCATCCCATATTCATAAATGTGTCTAATCCTACGACTGTGGTGCGACGCCCCCAGAACACTTCCAAATCTTTGGTGCATTAAAAAGTGTCTTTGGCACATTACAAAGGCACTTATCACGCCAAAGTTCGGAGTGTGTCTGTTCATACATTCTTTTTGGCTTAAAGTACACCAGAAAACTGGAGCAGCCCCGTTCATACATGTCGCCTTAAGGGCCTCATGTATGAAAACTCTCTATGTCTCAGACTTTCTTTGTTGCTCATAGCAGCCAATCAGAGCTCCCTTTTCATTTTTTTCAGAGTACTCTATGGAATGAAAGGGGAGCTCTGATTGGTTGCTGTGGGCAACAAAGAAAGTCTTAGACCTAGACAGTTTTCATTCATATCCCCCTTAGGGTAGGTTCACATGGCTGATTTTGATGTTGTTTTCAAGACGGTTTTTGGAGCGTTTTTCAAAGCTTCCCCCAAACAGCTTTTAAAAAACCTTTTCGGGGGCCTTCTGAAAAAAACGCCCTAAATTAAAAAAAAACAAAACACGCAAAAAAATGCGCCTAAAACACGCTTCAAGAATTAACATGACACTTCTTTTTCAGCGTTGTTTTACATAGGAATCAATTAAATGAACTGGGGGCGTTTTGGAGGCATTTTGGACCCTGGTTTGGGTGCGGAAACGCTCCGAAAACCGCGTCCAAAACAGCATCCAAATAAGCCGTGTGAATATACCCCAAGTGTTTAACTTCCCTGTTGCGCCAGCACATGGGGAATTAAGCATTACACGGCGCCCATTCACATCAGTGAATTATCTGTGTAATGCAAGATAGGACAGGTCCTCCAAAGCAACTGCTCCCCACTCTGGCATGGAAATGAAGATCCTGAATAGGGAACCACCTCTTCCCCCACTAATATCTTAGAATTTCCTAGTAGGTGGTATGACAAGTAGGAAGCACCTAGTTCTTTCTTCTGTTCATACGAATCTTTGTAACCACCAGCCCTAAGTTTAATTGTTAGGACTGTCTACACAGTAAATGTTAAAATGTCATCCAAAATCCGACAGCATTTTAACAACGCTGGATCATGGGTGAACCACAGTTTTTGGTGCACATTTGCACTAAAACCATGATTGGTTTTCGGATTTGGCAAATCTGGGCAGAATATCCAACATGTTATAAAATCCACCAGATTCTTAAAAATTCCTTCTTGTGTAGACTATAGCACACATTTTTTATTGCTGTCTATGCAGCACAGTGTACCGTCGGATTTTCGGCAGATTCTAAATACTGTATCTGCTGAAAATCCAACAATATTACTGTGTTTTGTAGACTTAGCCTTCCACCTCCTCAGTAAGGCAGTCACTGCTAGGTTACTTGCAGCTACAACATTAGCTCATAGGGGTTTGCTATCACACCCTGCTTGGCCCCTCTAATACATCTGCGTCATCTAGATTGCATTTTGGTAAGAATGCAGGCCAGTAGAGTCAGTGTGCTGCTCTAGGCAATGTTTGCCTTTAGTTCTGGCATGCACCACCTAACTAAACATTGTTGCAGTATACCCTTCCAAGCATTTTCCTAATGACATTTCCTAATGACACTGGCCTCTTGCAGCAGGATAATACATGCTGACACACGGCAAAAATTGTTCAGGAGTGGTATAGAGAACTCTCTGCATTTTTAATAAATTCAACGTCTACGACATGTGCTGGAAAAAAAAGGCCCCACATCCCGACATTTCTCTTGCAGTAATGCTCCCCATAAAACAACAATCCTGCAGCCTCTTCTCTTAGAACTCTGTGTTGTGCCGTTCCTCTGTTAGTCCTCTTAGAAAGATATTACTGAACCAGTCAGGTGGGTGTTACCATTCCAGATTTCAAAATGGTGACTGACTCCGACAGCACTGATTGGACAATTGCAGACAGTGCAGCGAAACACACCAACTGCCAACACACAGCTGCTAGATTTGTATTGAATTTCTAGGAGGAATAAAAGGAGAATCAAACAACATGGAGATCTAAGGAAAAATGCGCTAGAATTGTTGTTGTTTTATGAGGAACACTAGTATTTACTCAAACAGATGTGTCAGGAATGGCCATAGATCCTCTTTAACTACTTGACGCCGAGGCCTATCTTTTTATTTGTCACGTTCGTTTTTCCCTCCTCGTCTTTTCAGAGCCATAACTTTTTTATTTCCCACCTACATAGACATATGAGGGCTTTTATTTTGTGGGACAAGATGTACTTTCTAATGCTGTCATTCACCACACTAAAGAATATACTTGGAAACCGCAAAAAAATTCTAAGTGGGGCGAAATGTGAAAAAAAACTTACTTGCGCCATATAAATATGTGTTAGCTGTATTCTAAAGGGTGATACAAATCTGGCAATACCAAACATGTAGGGTCTTGGTTATGTTTTAGCGCATACAAAAATCCAAACAATTTTATATAGTTTTTTTTATGTTTTATTACTTTTACACATTAGAAATGCTTTTATAAAAAATTGCGGTTTTATGTCATCATAGTCTGATAGCCAGACAGAGCTGATTATGGGCTTGTATTTTGCGGGATGAGTTAACATGTCGTGATCATGCGGAGCCCGTCTGTAAGCCTGCACGATGTGCAGGACATACTGGTATGTCCAATGTCAGGAAGGGGTTAAAGTGGTGTTCCCATCTCATTGATTAGTTTTAAACATGAAGGGAAAGTTAAACAATTATTACCATATATATTACTGTTGTGGTTTTGCTTCCTTTTAGAGTTAGAGCAGTTCTTACCTCCTGCTTGTTTACATAAGGTTATCTAGGCTGTCCACTAACTCAGTATGCTCTAGCAATGGCCAAGATGTTGAGGTCTTCCCCAGCAATGTCTTATCAGCAGCACAGGATCTTGTTTATCTATGTTACCGACAAACTTTAACCCGTTACAGCTCTGTAGTGTTATACCCTGCTGTTAAAATCCTTCATCACCAATGTTCCTCTAACAGGCTCAGTTAGGCATAGCAGAGCTGATAAGCCAATCACTGCTGTAGAACCACGCACAGCCTGACCAGGAAGTAGGAGCCTGAAGCTGGCAGTGAAGAGTAGGTTCTGAAAAACACCCAGATGGGAAAACCCTTTTAGATGGCCTTCTCCCCCTGGTGTCATAGCATAGCATGGACTGCCTATATACATATATGTCTATGGTATGTATGTTCTTGTTTATAACTATTGTCCATCATTTAAAGGGACTTAGAATAGGTGTTATACTTATCTACTTATCTTGACAAAATATCAAGAAATAAAAAGGCAATGTTTAATATAAATATACCATTCATTTACTGAGCACAGTCCAAAACAAATAAGAAATAGTTTAAAATAAGCAATTACTCAGCTTCGGAAGTCTGGTTCTCAAGTAATCCTGTTGGGGATATTTATAGTATTTCATATTTTTAAAATCTGTATCTTTATAGTAAAAGCATATGTATAAAAACAGAAGCCAACATGTATAATAAAAAAAAATCTTAACTCAGTAAAACTGTAAATGCAAAATTAAAACATTCACAAGCAATTAAAATCATACATTTTCACAGATGTATATGAGCCATATAAGCAGACAGTGGAATGCAAACAAAGATGGTAATTACAATGAAATCTAAAACCCACTCTCATATTACATTGCTCACTTTTTATTTTATCATTGAAGACCCATCTACAACTAATGTATATAAATACAGATACTTATATAAATATGCACTGTGGAGGAAGAGCCTGGCAAAGTCAGGAAAAGACAGAATGGCCAGAACCAAGAATGAAGAATGAGGAGACAGGTTTATGAGATGATGAGTGTGGTGGCCGGTTTACCCAGTTAAGTCTGCTGTACAGGTCCCACTAGATAGGTGACTCGCATAGACCTAACTTTATGGGCCAACTTACCAGTCTGCAGGGCAAATGACCCCTACGGACAGTCACTATTGACAAGCTCACCAGGACTAGGGATTCTATCTCAGCTACAAATATTCAGCCTCAAATATTCAGCTACAGCCTTCTACATGTTTGAGTGCTCAACAGCTCACCCTCTACAGATTACATATACTAAGTTAAATTTATCTCATAGCCCCCAGACTCCTTAAACCTAGCTTTTTGCAGGCTGATAGAGAACTTACCCTACACTTCTTAAGTGGCATCTTATACTGTACATTATAGGCTATCCATATATGAACAGTCCCTATCTAGCCCAAGGACAATAGAGTCAGTAACTAGATCAGCTCAATGTCCATTCTGTGATGTCCAGGCTCTGCTTGTCCAAACAGCACTACTCTACTAGTAACAGATTGCCGCCTCTTAAACAGCTCTAGCCTGCTTCGTGTCTCTCAGCCTCCACACCCCAATGCATTTCCAACCTTCAGTTCTTCTGCTTTATATGCTGGGGAGCAAATCAGTCATCAGCACTACAGAACACATGCCTGGGCCCAGTTGTATGGCAATACAGCTATAGATTGGTCTTGTCTCTGTAGAAAATTGGAGGTATGAGGTAATAAAGTAAAGGCCCATGATATAATGTGCGAGCATATTTGGGCATGTCCCACACGGCAGAGGGACATGAATACCGGTCAGTTTATCCGAACAGGTATTTTGTCCGGTTTTTGTGGATGACCCTCGGCCGGGGGCGGGGAATTGCTTTTCTCCGTGATGAGCGGAGATATCAGCCCTCACCTTCCATAAGACATGCACTTAGTCCCGTCGAAAGCGGATGGAAGAATGTGCTGGTTCTAAACTCTTTTTGGGCGCCGCCAGCGGGCAGGAAAAACTACACGGGGCAGAAAATAGTGCAGTGGGACTGCTGCACGGGTTTTCCATAGAGCCCCGTTGTGCTCGTTTGTGGACGTTTTTCAGATGGTCTGCAAAACCGCAAAATCCGTATCAAAAAACCGTCTTGACAAACTCGTGCCGTCGGGGAAATGAACTATCTTAGAGTGAGGACTAAGAGATAAGAGATAAGGATGTTGTGTTGCAGCTTTAGCTTTTCCTTGAATACAAATTAAATTTTATTAATGTGTTTTTTTTCTTCTCTCATGATCCTGCCCACTGCCACTGTTTGCAGATTAATAGCCCATACGTAAATACCTATAATACAAAAAAGTTATTTTTTAAGAATGATTTATTGCTGTACTCTGAAGGTATAAACAGGTTGTTCTGATCAACATTTGAACTACCTGCCAACAGCATCCATATTTTAGCCCTGAGTGGTGAATTTATTAACTAAATGTCTTATCTTAACGTTGGCTGCAATTCCAATTTTTATCTAGTCTATATTATAATTGAACAAAACAATCAAATATCAAATAACTTTGTTTCTTTGCCAAAAGATTTAAATATACCTTTACCGTGTATATTATAAGGGGTCCATCATTAAAAAAAATTAAATTCCAGCTAGTTCATAGCCTGTTATGTGCTTTGGGCACATGTTTAGGAAATATCTTGGCGTAAGCACTGAAAGACGGAGGCTACTTCATTTCATACAAATTATTAAGTAACATAGAAATCAAAGTCACAAGATATCTCTAAAATATGGCGTACTTAATGATACAAGATTAAAACATCATGGTGTGCCAAAAGTCTGACACTTCCTGTTCTATAAAAAGAGATTTTTAGTAGTCTGCTCATAATCAGTACAAGCATGGTCAAACTGAAAGGTCTTCCACTGTGTAATAGTCTAAAACAGGATCACTGTCCAGTTCGCCCTCTCCCCCTCCCTGCATAGTAACCTTCCCAGGTCACAGAGCATGCCTAGAAAGCTCTCCTATAGAAGTCAATGGTACTGATTCTGTTCACAGAATCCTATGTACTTGAACCTGCTGTAAAGCATCTCACTAAATGCTGTAAAGCAGTGACAGTCAAGATAGCTTTTCCCCACAATCATATGCAGACAACCAAGTCAGAAATCTACAATCAGAAAACAAAAACAGCTAAGAAGAAAAGAAAATGTATCAGGGGCTTGTTTTAATTATTTTAAAAACAAACGGCCACAGATTCCCTTCAAGAAGGACGTTTCACGTTATTAAATAGGCCATAGGTTTCTAAAAATATGGGAAATAAAAAGGATCTCTGCTGCCGAAAAGCATCAAATAGTGCAATGCCTTGGACAAGGTATGAAAACATTAGGGGCGACATTTTTTGTCACCAAAAAACTGTTGACGCACTATTCTCTATATAAATGAACTGTATTACACCAAAATTAGGCGCACTGTATGCCAAGGCACAACACATTAGAATGCGCCTAAAGTAGGCGCAATAAATATGTTAGCAATGATATGCTATGCGCCTACTAATGATGCGCCTAGATTAGGCGCATCAATTATACTATGCAAAGTATACCAGACGCCAGATTTTTGACAGATTAATTCAATCAGATGTACTATACACTCATTTAATGCGCCTTAAAGCTGGCGTGGCAGCGCCTCTTTTCTGAGATGTTGTTCTAGATATTTCATAAAAACTTAACTGTGATCATCGTACTGTTAAGAGATTTGTGGCTGATTCCGAACACAGACGATTTTGTCCAGATAGAGGCATAGTAAGGAAGGTTTCTGCCAGACAAATTTGTTGGATTAAGAGAGAAGCTGTCCAAAAACCATTACAAGAGTAGACAGAAAAGGTATTTGAAGAAAAGACTGTTGTTAGTGCCTCTGGAGTCCTGCAAACCTTAAAGTGTAGGATCCTCCAGAGGCTACAGTTGTTCATAATCCTACTATTCAGTCACCACTAACCAGTGCTCACAAGCAGAAACGGTTGCAGTGGGCCCACACATACATGAAGACTAATTTTGAAATAGTCTTGTTTACCGATGAATGCCATGCAACCTTGGATCATCCATATGGATAGCATAGGGGATGGTTGGAGGATGGGCACCATATCCCAACAAGGCTGCAACATCAACAAGGAGGTGGTGGAGTCATATTTTAGGCTGGAATCATGAGGAGAGAGCTGGAAAGCCCCTTTAAGGTCCCTGAAGGTGTGAAAATGACCTCTGCACAGTATATAGAGCTTCTGACTTCCCACTTCCTTCCATGGTACAAAAAAAGAACCATGCCTTGCAAAGCAAAATCATTTTCATGAATGACAATGCAGCATCTCATGCTGCAAAGAAGACCTCTGAGTCATTGGGGGGCTTTTATTTTGGGCTATTGAGCATAATAAAAATAATACTCTTTATTTATTTAGCACCAACAATTCAGAAGGTGTAAGTACAGAAAAAAAAAAACATTGCACAGTAAAAATCCACTTAAAGATCAGACACAAGAATAAAAGGAGAGAAACTCATGGTGTGGCTATCATCCTCCCCAGTCCTCAACCCAATTTAGAACCTTTGGAGCATTCTCAAGCAAAAGATCTATGAGGGTAGGAGGCAGTTCACATCAAAACAGCATCAATGGGAGGCGATTCTGACAGACAGCAAGAAATGCAAGTAAAACTCTCAAAAAAACTCACAAGTTCCATCGATGCAAGAATTGTGAACATGATATCAAAGAAGGGCTCCTATCTTAATATTAATTTTGGCCCCTGTTAAAATTTTTTTGATTGAGAAAATGTGAATTTAAATGCTGATTTTCCCAAAAAAAGTCCCCATTTAAGTTTTTAAAACCCTATAGAATGTTTTGTAATTCAGTTGTGCATAAAAATTTTGACTCTTTTCATTTTGAAAAAAAATTGTTATCATTGTCAAATAAAACTTTATTTATACGATTGATGACTTTTATTCTGTCATTTACATCACACAATTAGGCCAATCAGAGAAAAATATAATTTGCATTATAATTTCGAATGTGGTGACTGCCCAGTGCCTTCTAAGTACACCCCACAAAGTACAGATATCACATTCCCTGTTAATACCACAAAGCCTGCCTGCATCCTGCAAAAATTAAAAACATGACGTATTAGTTGAAATTTGTACAAAATGCTCAAGCTCACATTTAGCTTTTGGGGGTCTTCATCCCTACACTAAAATCAAAAGAATTATTTATAGAGAACATCTTTGCAATTTTATTTTACAAATACACCCGGCCTTTGGTTTTAGGAAGGGTGGTGGTCTTTACTTTTTTGGTGCTACTAAAGGGTGGGTAGCCCCACCTAAAGAATAGAGAAGGTGGCCAATAAGCTGTTAGCTAGCATAGTACACTTGTAGGCTCCACCACTGCATAGAAGAAGTGAGCCATTGACATGGAGATGTGGGCTAATTCTCCATTTAAAATGATTATAAGAGGCTGGGCAGTGGGATGCTGTAATAGGTCAGAGAGGTATCTATCAGGGAAAAACCCCATTGATACCCTAAGTTTTCAATAGTTTTCCTCAAAAAACATTTGGCGACACACTAACCTGCCACATTGGTTAGGTTTAAAACATGGCTCTTAGGGCCACATGTATGAACCTGTCTAGGTCTAAAACTCACTTTTTTCCCCATAGGTATCTATGGGGAAAAAAGTGAGTTTTAGACCAAAACCGTTTTCACACGGGGGGGCCTTTTGGTTGCTGGGTGCTGCTGTGTTTTTGTGTTGGAGAATTTGCATGCATAATTCAAAGGCCCAGGAAATAGGGAATCACGACTTAATTGGGAAAGGTGCATTTTGAATCACTTTTTATACCGCCTTTTAATAACTCTGCCTCTTAAAAAAAACTGCCAAGATTGTCAACCTATGTATAAGTTTATTTTCCAACCTAGTGTCTTGTCAAGGGGGGGGGGGGGGGGGGGAAACCTGATTGTGTTCTTTGGCAAAAAATGTGTCCACCTGTGCTATCTACGCCATCTCCACATTTCAACATCAACCCACAATGGTTTGCAAGACCTCACACACTACTAGGCCCCTCTTATCTTACATGTTGGCAGCCTTGTGAGGCGTCTCTGAAAGTTGCTGTTGTCCTGCATAGAAAGAGAGAGGCCTTTGAGCGGAACCAGGGTGCATTGCCTTTCTGCAGGAAGTATAGTAGAAAATTATTGATGTCACAGTACAGGAAAAATGCACACAACAGGGTCACAAGGCATAAATATGGAGTTCCAGAGCAAATATTTAATAGGATAGTATTCAGTATTTCATGCTTTCTTCCATCTTCAATAGGCATCCCTTGCACTCTTGGGTGTTTGACCCTCTTAGGCTATGTCTCCACTGCATAACAAAAAACCCCCAAAGCGGCGTTTTTTTTTTGATGCAGGACCGCATTTTTTTTCACCTTTGTACAAAAAACACGGTTATTTTTTCCGATTTTTTTCTCGCCCTTTCAATTGTATTGTATGGGAAGACCCAAGAAAATAAAAGCGCCGGGGATTTTACAACATTTGTATAAAACACCAGCGGCACAAGACGAGCAAAAAAAACGAGCTGTGGAGATGTAGCTCAACTTTTTATTTCCCCTATGGGCTGCGGAAAAGACAAACTTCGTCGCTTTTAAAAAAATAAGGGGGACAAAGATGAACGGGGATTTACCCTTTTTCTGCGTACCTGGCCCATGGACCGAAATTCCCCGTCAACGCAGGGTGCGATGTTGGCCAGCATTCGCCACTTTCGGCTGGCCCCACATGAAGGGGTGCAATGGGGGCGGGTTGGGCTTCTGGGGGGGACCGGCGCTTGTAACTCCGAGGCTTACGTCGCGGTGGGCAAAGTGCGGCGCATTGCAGCGCTCCCCACTCCGAAAAGCAGACCGGGTTGATTCTGGTCTAAATGATCGGCGGGGGCGAAGTGAAGCGAGAACGTAACAAAGGGGAAACATAAAGAAATCGAAACAAAACTCGGCTCTCATTCTGTGCGGCATTAGATGAATAAAAAAAAAATCGCCTTTTTTGGTGTAAAACATTCACAGAAAAAGAGCTCAAACTTAAAAAAAAAATTAAAATAAGAAAATCACTTTTTAAAAATCTAGAACGGCGCAAAATCAGGGAAATTTGGATATTGGAAATTGTTTGGGAAATACATACCGTATTTTCGACTAAAGGCCCCCGGGTTTTAAGGCGCATTACAAGAGCGCCTTTAAGTCTTCTTGGTTCATATATAAAGGACCCTGATTATAAGGGTGCGGCACATTAAAGAAACAAAGCTCAGCCCAAACCCAAATTTTTATTAACCTTTTACAATAACTCTCAAATTTAAAGTTTTAACAAAAGTCAATCATGAATATTTCCGTGCCGTTCGCAAATAGTGTCACACTTAGTAAGCTTATTTGCAACGATTTGCAACTGATTTCGGAACTTTTACATCGAAATCCGACGTGAATCAGTTCTGAAATCACTGCGGAACATAGCCTTTGCCCTGTTCACCCATTTCCCGACGGATTTGTGAGCCTATTTTACCACAAATCCCCGTAATAAGGGGGGGGAGGGGGGGGGGGGCCGGGGCCGGCGCGGGGCCGCTCCCGCCCCATAACAATGATTTTTACGGGGCGAGGCCGTAAATAATGTGCATTCAGTTTTTCCCTCCCCCGCCCGGGGGATTCCCCGAGCGGGAGGAGGACGGAATCCCCGTTCTCTATGAAGCCTGGGGTTTCCAAATTATCCCCGGATTTGGGGCCTACTGCACGCAAATCCGGCGCGGGTACGCCCAATCCGCGGGGAAATAAGCCTGTGAACTGGGCCCTTTTTGGGCACTTATTTGAAACTGATTTTTAACTGATTTCGGAAAGTATTTATATTGAAACTTGTAAATAGTTGCAAAACAGTTTTTTACAAATCAGTGTCCAAAAATGAAAAACGTCGAACAAAACCAAAAAAAACCCCCGTGAAAATTGATTTATATAAGGCGCATCGGGATATAAGGCGACTTTTGATTTTAAAAACATAGGCTTTTTTGTGCGCCTTATAGTCCGAAAAAAACGTAATTTTAAAAATTTGTAAGCGTTCTCATTGGTCAGCAGAAACCCGCCAATAAATAGGGGCGACATGACCCCCTTTAAAAATATCGAGAAGTATTGCCAAACAA